>JAKCPI010027037.1:0-20612 GCA_023213315.1 Euborellia annulipes
CTAATGATTTGCGATTCCTTTATTATTTGATTCTGACATCTCTTGGCAAATAGGTGTTTTTTTCTTTGCTTACTTTTTTAAGACACACAACGTCCTCTTATCGGGAAAAACATGCGTAACATCTACACTAATGAACCCCCTTTAAAACCAACCATGTATGTGTAAAGGAAAGTAGATTTCACAAGCAAGTAGGTTTTCTCAATGAAAAGATAAATAAAATAATTTTTTTTTTTAAATCTTATTTTAAAGAAATGTATCCTAATCCAGAATCAGATGAGAAAAATTTTCAGATTCTATCATTATCTTTAACAATAAAAATTTTTTTTACTAAAATGCTGAAAAAAATGTTTACATCCTCTAACTTAATATTTATTATTTGAAATGAAATAACCCTTTTTAAAAAATATTAAAAACTAATAAAATAATTTGATTAGTAGTCTCCTATTCGTGGGAATCTCTTTTATTCTCGAGATCAAAAAATTTTCGATGCAGCTAATGCGTGAGAAAAAAGCGTAACGGAAGCAGTCGAATTTTCAAAGACGAAGATTTAGAAATCTTAGGTGATTATTGGGATGTATAAAGAAGTCAAGTTTGCTATAGGCCTAATCAAAAAAAAAAAAATTCATTACATAATTCATAAATCATCACACATTTTCTTGTCACTTTGAAAGAATTATGATATCTAAGGTAAAAAGCGAGAGCTCTAAAAGTGCGTGACAATTGACTATTAATGATAACATGAAAAAATATTAAGATTCGATTTTTTTCTCTTATTTCTTTTTATTAATATCTATTAAACTTATCTTCGTAAGTAATAACCTTGCTCTGTCACATGAATATTAATTAAACAAGTTAGATTTAATTATTGTTAGATAATTAATCTTTTAACTTCTGATCTATTTTGAAAAATAGTTGTAAGCCAATATTGAAAAATAAAACATTTCTATCGGGAAAAACACGAGTATTATACATATAAAATAAATTATAAAAAAATATTTCTTGTTAATTTAATAAATAGATTGTTCAAAATTTTTAACTTTGCCCATCAACCGTAGGTTGGGCATGTAAAGATATTGTAATCGTAAAAAAAATCCCTAGCTGCCAAAATGCGTTTTGAGATCCCCTAATCAGTGGCGGATCCAGAGGTGTTTCTCGGGGGGGGTAATCTGGAGTGACTGGTCGCACACCACACATCTTTTTCTTAATTTCGGTAATTTAAAGGCGCATTCTGTACTTGTTTGCCAGAATATAACTACAAATCAAATTTTTAAGTATTAATTTTTTAAAATTTTACATTAAAAATACATTTTTTTTTCGAAAAAAGTATTTTTATTTTCAAATCTCAGGGGGGGGGGTAATTAGCCCCTTTACCCCTCCCTTGTATCCGCCCTTGACCTGAATCCATTTAAGTAGTTTTTGGAATGATGTCTGTATGTGTCTGTGGTAATTTTTTTCGTCAGGAAAAACTCAAAAACTATTCATTCAATTGTTTTGAAATTTTGCACCCATATACAAGGGGTAGAGGCCAAGAACTGAAAAGCTTTTGGTAAACAACAGACCATTAGGGGAGGCTCTTCGGGGGAACCAATATTTTTTTTTTCTTACAAAACCTATAATTTGTTTTGTATATATTCAGAAACTACACATTCTCCCGAGTAAAATGATATATAATATGTAAAAAACATCGAACCCATATTAAACTTTGTTCCTTTCTTCTTTTCTGGTCTTTATTACAATTTGGCTGCTATAAATCTAAACCAATTACAAGAGATGCAACTGCTTTTTCAATAATACTTCCAATTGTTGTATTGATCTCTTTGACTCTATTAAATATTCAAAGAGCATTTCAACTTATATTTGCTAACTAATGATTTTCCCTACTAATCATACTACATAGAGTACGTTTTGTATATAATAGGCCTACAAATTTTATTCATACTTGTTATCATAATTTAGAAGCAATTTTCAGAATTCTTTCATGTATCAATTTTCCTGCCTTGACTTTTAATTTATAGAATTTCTTTGACTATTTTTTTTTTTTTTTTATTCTACCATTTGTAAAATCAACATTTTTTTCTTATAATTACTTTTTTATATTTCCTGGATATCCTTTTTGATATGTATTAATTTTTTTTTCTTTTTTTTTATAACATAATTTTGACTATTTTCTTAACACCCAAAACCATAGGCGGATAATTAATTCCTACTAAATTGGAATTTTTTTCGGCTCCTTTCATCATTAGCAATTTAATATCATATTTAGATATAAATTATTGTTATTAACAGCATTACACGTTTCTTTCTTGATCACCCTTCCAGATGTTGTTTCTATAAGTATTTTGAAATTTTCGGCTTTTTACTAGTTTGAAATTCAAGGTCAATAAAATTGATAAATTCGCTTTTTCTCTCTCCCACTTCGATTTCTGGTTTTTGCGCGGTTGCAATATATATGATGATAATAATTGATATAATTGGTTTTATATTGTATTGGATTAATTTGAAATTTTCTTCAGTCCTTAAAAAGGATTTTAAACCGTAGTATATAATAAATAAATAAATAAAATAATTAAATATCCTTTTCAGGAAAAGTAAACTTGTTTTTATGTTATTATAAGGATCTAATTAATTAATTTTTTTTTAATGAGGGTCTATTTTTTAATAAATCTTTTCTTTTTTTTTTAATATTATAAATATAATTTTAAAAAAAAGAGGAAAAAGTATAATAAAGTTACTAGGAAGAGTAATACATAACACCTGTAATTTATAGTCTTGTTTTTCAAAAGAAATTACATTTATCATAAACAGAAATATTTTTGAAAATTTAAAATATCTTTATATAATAAGAATAAAAATAAATTGTTTATTTATCAACCGAGTTTTAAGTGCAAGAGAGAAAACAAAATAGGAAAAAGTCTCAAAGAGACCTTCAGAATTAAAATATAAGTGAAATTCTTTCTTTGACGTAACTGATGATATGATGATGGGATGAGGTATGTGGGGAGGGGGGAAGAGGGGGAAGAAGGTGGAGAACGGCTTTGACAATATCAATGCGTGAAAATTCATCTGACTCTAGTCATTTGTTATTGCGACATTATCTTGACTCTCTGGTCATCTTATAAATTTCTCTGTTAGCTCTCAGCTCTCTCTCCGCTGAGATTTATGCTTCCGTTTCACGTCATAAAAATACAACTAAACTTCAAGAATGTTTAGAATCGAATTGCAAAAAAAAAAAAAAATATAGTTCTATATCGTATCCGTTCCTAAGGGGATAAAAAATAATAATATTAATAACAAAATTTTTTTTTAATCTGGTGTGACTGGTCGCACAGCACACAACTTTCTCTTACCTTTCGGTAATCGAAAGTTGTGTTCTGTGCTTATCACATCAGATTTTTTTGTTCCGAGATATATTTAGTTTCCACCGATATACATATATTAAAATTGAATTAATAAATAAGAAATTATATATAATATAATATTTAAGATATTATACATATCGCGTACGTGAGCCGCGAAATTTATACAATTAAATATTTACTAAATTCATATATCCGAAAAAATAAGGGTGTGCCGCCGGGAGTCGAACCACGGATCCCGGCGGCACACCTTTATTTTTTCGGATATATGAATTTAGTAAATATTTAATTAAAATTGAAGATGTAAATTTTATAAATACTAGCCGCGTCGCCCCCCTGGACCCCCCTCCAGCTGGCTCGGGCCCGCCTGCGGCGGACCCTCGCCTTTTCTTAATTATGAGAACCCGTGGCGCCCGCCTTTGCACTAGAAGCGGGGGCTTCGCCCCTGGACCCCTCGACAGCTGGCTCGGGCCGCCTGCGGCGGACCCTCGCCTTTGCTACTTTTTTTTTTTTTTAACATTCCACTTTTTTCTCATTCACACTCACACTCACACACACACTTCACACAGTCTTTCGGCAACTTAGGCCATTTAAGACTTTGACGATAACCCTTGTAATATATATTATCTATTGTGGGTTCAAGGCATTTCTATTTAAGCCATCTGGTATCCAAATGGCTTAAATAAAATCATCGGACGCCTGGATCCGAACCCGCGACGTTTGGTATAGGAGGTAGGCACGCTACCTACTACGCCCACCCGGGGGCGCCTTTGCTACTTACTAATGAAAAGAAAAGAATTACTACCTATTCCAATCCAGAGCCTGCTTGAGGATTTGTTTACATTCATGGAATACACAAATGAAAAGAATACATAAATATTTCTCTATACATTTCCTATGGGAGAAATCGTAACTTTAAAAATTAATAACTCAAAAAGTTATGGGAATTTCGGGATGAAAATAATTTTCCTGTAATCCCGAGAAGGTCCTCTTTATGCATAAAAAATTTCATTTCAAAATTACAACGGGAAGTTGCCTAAATAGAGCGTGACAGACAGACAGACAGACGGACATTAGTGAATTATATATATAGATGGGAGGGGGGCTTGGTGTAGGGGTTAGCGTGCTAACCTCGTATTCAGAACGTCGTGGGTTCGGACCCCGGGCAGTCCGGTGATTTTATTTAAGCCATTTGGATATCAAATCTCCTATAAATATGGAAATTATTTATATTTTGTTACCATGGCAACCATTTCTCCTATCTTTCCTATGAAGCACAAGAGTAAAGTGTGCTTCAAACAATTTTGAGGGCAAAAAGAGAATATACATTTTAAAGAGCATTTAAAAAATATTTGATTTTTGAATTTTAATCAAAATCGTTAGGGCGAGAGAATGGGAAGTGAGAAAATAGAAAAAAAAATTGAAAAAGTACATCAGAAAAGTACTAGTACTTTTTGGCTGATTTTGTTTAAAAGCTTATTTTCACTCTCCGGGGGGGGGGGGGGGGTTAGACCCCCCTCCACTCGTCTAACTTAAATATAAAATTTCAGCCTCATAGCTCAATTCCTTCATCATTAAAATCGAAAACAGACACACACCCAGACAGACATGTCGCGAAAACCACTTTTTTGGATTCAGGAAACCTCAAAACATGCATATCCTACAAAAACTCGACATCGAATTTTCGATAATCCAATACATTCTTTCTCTATATATTAACATATATAGAGGTAAGAGAAAGTAAAAAATTACTTTTATATCAATATTTGATATTTATTTTTTATTTTTATGATATCCCGTTGAATTTCGTGATTTTATGACAAAATGAAGACCCTCGTATTTTTTAATCACTTCGCGTTGCTACTTTTTATTGCAAAATTTATATTTTGTTATTTTAATCAATTCGATATTTTTTGTAAATTTTGTAAAATCCCTTCCCAACAAAAAACATCGTTACCCCTCCGACCCCCCAATTTACAAATCAAATTTTTTTGAAAGAAAAGTAATAAATGAAGTTTTTAACAATTTAGAAAAATTCTTTCTTAATAAATTTTACTAGCCCACGGGACTTGGAGTAGTTGGTAGCGTGCCTACCTTCTATACCGAACGTCGCGGGTTCGGACCCCAGGCAGTCCGATTATTTTATTTAGGCCTAAGCCATTTGGATACCAAATGACTTAAATAGAAATGCCTGGACCCCCAATAGATATTTTAATAATTAATGGTTATAGTCAAAGTCTTAAATGGCCTAAGTTGCCGAAAAGACTGTGATGTGTGTGAATGTGAGTGAGAAAAAAGTGTGAAAGTTAAAAAAAAAAAAAAAAAAAAAATTACTAATTACCTAATTTATAAAGGACAAAATTCTACATCAAAATATATTAATATAAATTTTTTACCACATAAAATTTTATTTAATTGAAATTTGTCGCTAATTTTAATTAATTACCTATTTTATTTATATGTAATTTTTATGAGTTTTTCATTTTAATTTATTCCATAAAAACTTTTATTTTTTAATCATTTCGTCTTTAATTGAACCTTTTTCTATTTCTTGTTTTATTATTATAAAACAATTCTTATAGTTAAAGACCACATAAAACTTTGTAACGGAAATTATTTTTTAATTTCAACCTGCTATTGTTTTCGTTTCATAAAAATATTAAATGTGGAATAATGCTTTGAAAAATAGGCCAGGAATTTAATTAAATTAAATAATAATAATTAAATTTAACAACGTAAGAAATTGCATTTAAATTAAATTATTGTTTATAATTAAAAAATCTGGTGTGACTATCGCATAGCACGCAACTTTCTCTTTTCTTCGGTAATAGAAAGTTGTGTTCTGTGCTTGTCACACCAGATTTTTTCGTGCCAACATATATTTAGTTTCCGTCGGTATATTAGAATGTACCCTATTGTCGGAAACTAAATATATGCCGACACAAAAAATCTGGTGTGACAATCACAGAACACAACTTTCTCTTTCTTTCGGTAATCGAAACTTGTGTAGCGTGCAGCCATTTCTCCTATCTTTCCTATCAAGTACAAGAGTAAAGTGGTCTTCAAAAGATTTCAATCCCAAAATGAGAATATACATTTTAAAGAGAGTCTAAAAAATAATTAATTTTTGAATTTTAATCAAAATCGTTAAAGTGAATTTTGAGAAAATCGAAAAAAAAAAAACGAATCAGTAAAGTAACCGCGGCAACCGAGATTCAGCACAGATTTTCCGCAGGCAATCGTACATCATTGTATTCGTAATAAAATTATCTTTATTTTGATGAAAGGTTTATTTATTAAACACACGAGTGCAAGTTATTAATTTTGACTTACCTGTTTATACCTGGCAACTCATAGTTTTCACAGGAAAACAAAAGGCAACCTAATGCCGGCATAATCTAGAGAATTCATACTTTCGATTGGTGCTTAAATTGTTTCTTAAACAAACGGGTGCAACATTGAAAAAAAAGTTTTTAAATTTTTAATTAATTATAGTTTGCACAGGAATTTTTCAGGCAACCAATTAATATATTAAATTTCATGTAAAATATTTTTCATCCATTAAACAGCTCCAAATCGTCTCCTCTTCGGATCTTACTTGTTAGACCATAATTTCCTTCGCTATTTTATTTGCTATTTTTAATCACAATCTTTCATCCTTAATTTCTTCAATTAAGGTTTCAATCCCATTTTGTCTTTAATTTGTTTGTTATTCTAAATCAAGCCAAGCGTTAAATGTTTATTTTTTTTTTACCCAACTCTCGGGGATAATATCCGTAACCGTTTGTTTTTAATCTTATTTACCTTCTCTTTAACTCTTTTATAACTCAAAGAAACATTATTTTTATTTTATTGGGGAAGACAAAGCGCCAAAGAGCTACTTCCTAATGAAAATACTCGTTTACATTGCCCCAGATCATTCATTAACATAATTTGCTTATTTACATGAAACATAAACTCATACAATCAAAGATTTCAAGTTAGTTGTTGATGCCAACAGTCACGAACGATTGAGTTTTATTTTTCTTTTCTTAAAGAACATTTTGACCGACTATTTAAAAAAAAAAAAAAAAAAACAGAATTTTTTTTAACAGGGAAAAATTTTTTTTATCAAAGAGAGAGCGCACGCATTAACTTGATAAAATCAGATCTTAATTTCTCAACTCAAATCGTTGCTGGAAATCCCCTTAGTAATAGAATTTTCCTTTTTCTTTTTAAGGGGACGATACATCTAATTCTGTTTCTACACCGTAGTATCTATGGTGTTTCACAAAATGACTTTATTTTTATTTTTTGCTTTATAATTTTATTTTAAGAATAAAATAAAAGCATTTAAAAAAATAATTAATCGGGCATGCTAAATCAGAAATTAAATTTTTTTTTAACATCGTTAAATCAAATTGGTGCAAAAATAAGTTAGGCCCCTATATTTAAAAATTTTCATAAATAATCGGATTCAACCAGACTAGCTAAATTTATTGATAGGCAGCCTTCAAATAATTATTTTCGTTGCTATTTCGAGACCGAAACACTCGGAAAAAATTTCTGGGTATGTTTTGACAATTAGCATTGTATACAAGCTGATAAAAGTGTGGATATTAAATGAAAATCAGTATGTTTATTATATTGCAGGACTGGGCCTTTCTTTAGTTGTGAGCAGCCACCAACACACACCAAGTTTATTCTAATCTTTGTTTATGTGCAAAGCCAATCGTCAACCAAGAGTCTATCATTTTTTCATCTTGAAGATGTGATCGAAATCTTCTCGAAACTGCGACGAAAATATATAGAATTTATAATTTACTGGCTGCTTTAATTCATAACCTCCTTAATTTAAAATAACCTCTAGCTAAAATAATCATTTGAAGAAAATTATTTATCCACTGTGCAAATGGTTCTTATGCAAACCAACGTTCCATTTTAGAAATAGAAATCAAATAACATAATTAGGTGTGATATCCACTAAAAAATAGTATTAGGGTTATTATATTATATTCTTGAAAAAAAAAAAAAAATACTTCAAAGTTAATTCTTTCCAATCCCTATAATAATAATTAATAATATGTTTCTTTAGATTCTAAGAAGTAAAAAAAAAAATTCAATTAGTTTAAATTTGGCACCTGACATAATTAAATATCATAACATAAAATTATAAGCGGAACCACCCAACAGGCGATGTTGACATAATATTTGAAGAAAAGTTTTGGCTTCGAGGCGAATATGTCGCTATGAATTTGCAAATGAAGGATTTAAGATGAAGACTAGCCATCCGGAACCAAAGTGGGGGCGGAAACCAGGCGACTTGTTGCACTCAAGAAAAGCAAGAGACAAACCACGAAAATAAACGAGAATTTAAGGCGCCGATGCGATCGCTTACATAAAAATAAAAGACGAAATTGCTCTAATATAAAAAAAAAAAAGAAAACTCATTAATTTGATTTTAAATCAATAATTTTTTTTTACCTACATATATTGAAATTAATTTGAATTAAGACATTAAATTGTCTCTCGAATTGCACATTAAATAAACTTATTTATTACTTTATTATCTTTATTTATGATTTTTATGTATTACAAATATATTTATTTATTTTTCAAGGTTTTTTTTTGGCTACCACAAGTTTTTTTAGTCTTTTGATTCGAGTAGGTACTTTTAAGGTTTCTTTTACTGGTAACTTCATTAGTATTGAACTTCCCGGCCATGGAGGCGGATCTCTCATTTAATGAATTATTTGGTTAGAATATTGTCTATGTTTTTTACCGGAAATATATACCAGTGTTTCCCAAACTGCGCCCTGGGGCGCCGCGGCTGTTCTTTTAGGACGCCTTGAAAATTTTCCTATACAAAATATTATATATTAATAATATCATCACTTTATAAAATGTTACTCGGATCAACGTAAATTTGACCAGCATTTTATGATCATGTAAGCTGAATTCGAAATTAATAAAATAAAAAGTCGTGTAAAAATGATTAAAAATGATCGAAGGATCCACACACCTGCAGCAGCTCTGCATAGTGAACCTTTAAGGACACACAGGGATATGCACGCCCGCACCAGGGACACACAATTTTCTTCTTGTCACTTTCAATTTACTGTGTGTGTCCCTGGTGCGGACGTGTATATCCCTTAATTACTATTTAAGACATTTTTTTTTCCTATACATTTTTTTTTTTACCAATTTCTTTTATTATCGTTTGATAAGAGAGATTCTAAATGATGTTTTCTTTTGCAGATTTGTGATTCTCGAATGCATTTGGGAGTTGGAGCTGAATTAAAGGTCTGCAGGAGCTTCGAGTGATCTTCACTGCCCTGGAAGGTGTAAGTTTAGTATTTTCTAGTCTAGTAACAGATACACCCCCCCTCCACACACCGAGTAAAAACAACAAATGTTTTTTGTAACTCCCGAAGATGGGATAATAACTCGAAATATATGGAGTATATTCTACATTTGTTGTTTTTACTCTCATACCTCAGGGAATACACATATAAACATAACCTGAGCTATTTATGATTGTTTAAAGGGTCATAGCCATAAATCATGAAGCTGCCAAAGGGAAAAATTAAATTTGTGTTCAGATATTTAAGAATTTGATTAATTATAATTAATTTTATCAAAATATTTAAGAGATTCAAATACTACTCAAATACTCCTAGGTCCTTATACTATATGTGTGCTTAATTTCAAATAGATTCATTGAAAATTGTGGATTTTTATAGAACATTTACATACATACATTTTTCCATTTCATTTTGAAATATATATATATATGACGATAGATATTCGAAATCGTATAGTAATTCATAATTCTTGCTCAGGGACCCACATCTTGTGGGTACGTGGATGGCGACCACGAGCTGCCCTAGCTGGGACTGGCAGTACTTCTCTTCTTTGCATTTCAGTCTCTTCTCTTCTATATTTTCAACAGGAGTCAGACCGTGCGACAGGCCGGTCTGTTCTATTCCTTTCTGGTCGCAAAAACCCCCTCCGCCGATCCCGCACCGCGGGATTAAGTCAAAGAAAGAAGAAGATAGTAATTCATAATTCTTAGAAATGGAATAGTAAACTTATGAAGTGAACAAGAGGTTTTTTACAACTATAACTAAGCATAAAAAATGCCCCCCTCCTAGGTACATAGCAAGGATTAATTAATATGTAGTATAGTCTAACATATTACTGAAAGTTGTTTATCTTCTATTTTGTTTTCTAATACTTTTTTTTTTATAAACCTATAGAGATAATTGGCGAAAATAATTTCCAATTTCTATAAAGAAACAAAAATTAATTGAATTATAGAATTTTTTTGTAACGCCGCGCCGTGTATAAGAAATAATAATATTCAACTATAAATCAATAATAATTTTAGAGAGATACTAGTATAAAAAAATTTAATTATGTTTAATTATTCCATCCGATGTTTTCTACTTGTCATAATCTTAATGTGAACAAGTTAAAAAAAAAAAAAAAAAAAAAATATCAAGCCTATCAAGTTGAAGATTATTTATGAAAGTTTATTAAGAGAGAGAAGGGAAAAGAAAAGAAATAAAAAGAAACCGAGAGCAAATTGTAGACGACACGACGTAAGCGCCATCCTGACGAAGGCCCATGTTGATGTTGATGTTGTGACAGGGAGACGCAGTGACGTACGCATCGACGCACACCACGTGCGTCGCCGATATATTTATATAGAGGCGAGGATAGTGGATAGAGGATAGGTGGCAGCCAACAGGTGCGTTGCTATTGGCTATTTGCGTTCAGCGACCTCGCGCCCCTGGCCTCGTCTGCTCTTGGATAACGCGCCTCCAAAACTGACGAACCACAATGGCTCATTTGAATAAATGACAAACTCTAGTTAATATCATCTGTCTACTTTGAAATTTCCTTTTAATAATCTTGATCTACTTTTTCTCTTAGACACTCAGCTTGACATATTTTATATTGCCTAGTTGAGAATTTGTTATTGTAGTATAATAATGAGAAAATTATTTAGGCTCATTCAGTGCCATGAGTATTGACGATAACGAGTTAACCGAGTTTAGGATGAAGTTCTTCATCCTTTTCTCTTTCTCTCATGTGATATTCTACATATATTTTCTATATCATATTTCTAATGTATATTAATTAATTATTAATTTATAAATATGGATATTGTCTAAATATGTAGAATCAGATGCCGAAAAGTCCTATATTTAGTCTTTAACATAGAGATAGAAGTCTCGCTTCTGATTCTAGAATTCTGGGTGATAAAAATTCAAATTATGTCATCTATCAACTATTCGCCGCAGAAACCGAAAATGGCTTAAAAACTTGTTTCCTGAAAGTTAGGCAGCCAAAATGGCATAAATTATTGTTTTGTTTTTGTTTTTTTTAAATATTTGCTCCAGGTCTACTCAAGATATACATATATACATACTATACAAGTATATTGACTGAAATACTTAAAAAATAGTGCTTCTAACCTGGAATCGAACCCAGTTTATACCTAGGCATGTCACCTACGATACAAACGGAGTGATCGATCTGCCGATGGAGCAATTTTTTTTTTTAAGTATCTCAGTTAATAAATAGGTATTAATTGAAGGCCTGAAGTAAATTTTGATCTAAGTGCCTTTTTTCAATTTTCCGGAATTATGATCTATGGGCCAAGCAGTGGCGTCAATTGGGGGAGGGGGCATTTGCCCCCCCCCCCCCAAGAAAAAGTTGAAATGGCGCTACTGGGGTCAAGCCACGTGAAGTATATCGAAGTATATTCCAAACCTGAGTGTAGTTGATCAGATCATGAAAATGCGTGAGCTGTATGTGTGTGCCCTGCAGATAAAAAAAATTTTGAAAAAGGTACTTAGATCATAATTTGCTTCAGGTCTTCAATTATATTGATATGTCTTTGAATATTATTCCATAAACCAACGAATGATATTCCTATATATTTATTTTAACTTGATAATTTAAACAAAAATTAAAAAAAAAATAGACAATTTTGTTGGCTCTTTTAGGATTTGTCCTAAATATTCCCATTGTTTTGTCATTGCCTGCTAGTTTTGTTTGCACTCTCATGCCGGCTAAGAGGGGCGACTTCGCTTGGTGTGATAAACCTTTCGACCTCCTCTCTTCTGAAAATTTCATTTTATTTTTTTTAGACATAATTTTTCCCCTACTTCTAAACTTATTTGCATTCATATTATTATTCATTCTAGCTACATTGTAGATGTTTTTTTCTTATTTGTATAAATAAAATCTAGAAAATAATATTATTTATACACCTAGTGCTGATTTCTGGCCAGAGCCTCCTCTCTCTAGTGATATCTTATCCAGTTTAATGAGTTGATTTGTCCGTCTGATTGACTGTCTGCAGTCCATTGAGCCGCTTTGTGACTCACTCAGCACTGACTCATCAAAAGGCTCAAATACCTCAAACTGCATTCCCTGAATCTCTAATCATATAACTAAGAGTTCAATTAAATATTCTGAAAGATAATGATAATTTTTATTGGATAGAATTAATGAATATTCAGTTCCAACTATATTATAATTTAAACGAATCAATAATAATAATATTTTATTTCAATATAGATAAAATGTTTATTGTTAAATACTTCTATTTTTTCGGTCGAGAAATAATGTTTTATAGACAAGGCCTACAACAATGGGTCATAAATTTTAAAGATATCCTTAACCGAGTAGAGCAAACTTTAATTGATTTATAAAAATCTACGTGCTGATGAAGAGCTGAAGTTTACAACCGAAACTTCGTTTTTGATAGCCTATAATATTTAAAGAAAACATTGAAGTTTAATATGTGATTAGGGATGTTTTTTTTTTAATATTGAGCAATCATCTTGTGCCATAAATAAATAATTTTTTAAATGGAAATTAATGAAGTAAAGATTCCTCTGTCATCTGTTTTTGATGGTGAATTTGATGGCTGACTAGCGAAACGAAATAAAATTTTTCTCTAGTTATATTTATTTTCTTTTTAATATAGAAATAAATAATAAATTGAAACGGTCGTTCTTTTCAAACTCATAAGCTCAGGGGCCCACATCTTGTGGGTACGTGGATGGTGACCACGAGCTACTGGAGCTAGGACTGGCAGTCCTTCTATTCTTTACATCAAATAGGAAGAATAAAATGAGCAAGCAGCTAATTATATTTCATTTTATTAAAAAACCAGGGCCGACGTTTCGGTCACGTATGGGACCATCTTCAGGGCCAGGTTAATGTCTGAAAATACATATAATCCTCGCCAAGTTATATTGGGCATACACAATTGCATGTAGCTTAATCATGACAATGCCTCAAATTATGTTGTTACAATACCATGGACAGAGAGTGAATGTCGTCATTCACTCTCTGTCCATGGTTTGTAACAACATAATTTGAGGCATTGTCATGATTAGCTACATGCAATTGTGTATGCCCAATATAACTTGGCGAGGATTATATGTATTTTCAGACATTAACTGGCCCTGAAGATGGTCCCATACGTGACGAAACGTCGGCCTGGTTTTTTAATAAAATGAAATATAATTAGCTGCTTGCTCATTTTATTCTTCCTATTTGATTATCAACACTCAGCTATATACCTCCTTCAAATATATTCTTTACATGTCTGTCCCTTCCTTCTATATTTTCAACAGGCATCAGACCGTGCGACGGGCCGGCCTGTTCTATTTCTTCCGGTCGCAAAAAAACCATTCGGCCGACCCTGCACAGCGGGAATAATAAAGGCAAAGAAAGAAGAAGAAGAAGTTCTTTTCAAACTCACCTTTTTGAACTATTCCAGTCTTGTACGTTTTCTTGAATTTTTTGATTGACAATATATTTTAATAGAATTTTTTTCAAGACTTGTGAATTGATCTGATTAAGGCAGCGACAGAAATTAATTTATATAGAAAAAACTTCTTGTTTACAATGTAACAAGATTTAAAAAAATAAAATGAATAAATAGAGCTTGAAAAAAAAAATGGCGGCTTATGGGAGACTCCGTTGTCGTCTTCGCCGCGGGGGATGCCCGACCAAGGCCGTCGGCAGGCGGCGTTGGCCACCCCCGCCCGCACCAAGCACCGTCATCGGCCTCGTCCCGTCTTCAGCACCTGCCGACCACGGAACCTGTTCTTCGGGTCCCCACCTCCTCAGCCCGCCCTCGGCCGTATGTTTCCCCCCAAAAGCCGGCTTTGTCTTCGGCATGAGGCCCGCCTCCATGCAATCATCCCGCATTGAAGAAAAACGAAGGGAAATTAGACTGTAATGCTACAGCAACCGGTTACTTAATTGATATCAGTCGGCAAAAGGTAAAAACCAATAGACATTGCCTCATTGGTAATGAAAGTTTCATCCAACAACGAATACCATTGATTCTACTCAATTATTCCATTTATTGACTCAACAATCTGATTCCAGCGAGCCTATTATAAACGCTAATTATGGAGTCAAAGGAGACTACCGCACTTGAAAAACCTCAAAAAATAAAATTAGTTGATAAATATTATAATTCGAGATGTCCATTCAGTTTTTAACAATATGGCATGCGATAACATTTGCCACCTTGAGGCCATCTGTGACTGAATGAATTAGCCAAATTACAATTTATAAAAGTCTTTTTTTTAAAACACATCCAAAAAAATAAATAAATATCACCTAAATGAAACCAATACTCAGACATAAAAACAGAACAGCTAAGTGGTTTTGTTGGTTTTAACTGTTATCTATTTTAATCTATTAAAGGAACTAATATTCTGTTAACTAGGACTATAATGAAAAAATAAATCTAGTAAATACAATATAAGATTGACGGTGGATGATTAATTGATTTATGAATTTTAATTAATATTGTTAGAGAGAATTTTGAGAAAAACTAAAAAAGCACATTAATAAAGTACTAGTTCTCTCTGTCCAATTTTATTGAAATTGCTCGAGAGGCTTGCTTCTTGAATACTTGGCTTAAGTATAAAATTTGAGTATCGAGAGATTTTTCGTTCTTGAGTTATTTTGTCAGGGGCGTATATAGAAATTTTTTTCGGGGGGGGGGGGGCCCGAACTGAAAATTTTTTTTTAAGAAACTAAATTTTTTTTCAAACGAAATTTTTTGCGCAACATTTTTTCCTTTGCTGAACCAAAGTTTTCCATCCTGCGGAAAAATTTGTTGCGCTGATGTCTGTATATCCCTATATATGTATATGTGTTTGGGAAATTTCGGGGGGGGGCCCTCGCCCCCCCCCCTATATACGCCCCTGTGTTTTGTTAACCCACAATTTTTCAATTTCACTTGAAATTCATTAAATTTATTGTGAAAAAATCTAAAATTCAAACTAAAAGGGAATCTCCTCTTTTAATGGCAATTTTTAGAAATGCAATAAGCAGGCATTTAAAACCAATAAAATCTCTTTCTTTGAAATCTAGGTAAATATTATGAGAATTTAACTGGAATTGATCTTCATAGAATTGAGGATTTTTTCACAATAAATTTAATGAATTTCAAGAGAAATATGAAAAAATGTGTGTTAAGGGTATTACTCAAAAACGAAGTCTTTCAATACTCAAATTTTATCCTTAAGCTAAAAACCCATTTCATAGCCGCCTCGAGGGATTTTAATAAATTCTGCCATTTAATAGTACTTTAATGATGTAATTTGTATATTCTTTCCAATTTTATCAAAATACCTTCTAATGATTTTGTTTAAAATATATCGACACAAAAAATTTGGTGTGACAAGCACAGAACCCAACTTCCTGTTACCGAAGGAAATGAATGAAAGTTGTGTGCTGTACGACCAATCATACCAGTTTTTTTTTTTTTTTTTATTTCTAATTAAAAGGCTAACAAAATATATTAAGTAATAATAAAATCACAAAATATATAATCATATTACTATATTTATATCACTGGTATTCTAAATTTATATCCTCATTCACAGGGTTACCGATAGCCCAGCCGGACCCGACTCAGGAGCTATACCCCTCCCCCTCAAAAAAAAGTTTAAAATGTAAATTCGAATATATGTTATGCTTTCGCTCAGTTGTTCGCACATTTTTCTTAAACTACGGTATCTCATTTGTCTCATGCTTTCATCTTTTAAACTTAATTTGAAAGCTTATAAATTTAACTATTCAAGAATGATCCCTGGTCAGTACCCATATATTGTAGAATACTTTTTTCTATAATCCACAATAGGTGAGTAAGCGGGCAGCGAGGAAGTAAGCCTCTAGGAAATGAAACGCGAGAGTAGTGGAGACAGAAAATGGACTGAGGATGGCGATATTTAATTATAGCCGAAACTGTCTCCACTACTCTTGAGTTTCATTTTTTAGAGGCTTACTTCCTTGTTGCCCGCTCCCTCACCTATTGTTGAAATTACAACAGCCACTTCACAAATTGTCATTTTTCTATAATCTTTAGAATTTTTTTGTATCTTTATTTATTTTAGTTCTCGAATTTTTGTTATTTTTTCATGTCTTCCCGTCTCCTTAAGGAGTCAAATTATCTATATTTAATAAAATAATGATCATTAATCGTTATTAATAATAAATTAATTAAATATAATCAAGTCTGAGAATCACAAGCCAAATTAGTTTTTTTTCTTCACCAAATTATCCACTTGTGATCTTGTTTCATTTTTATCATAAAAATCTTTATGTAAACAAATAAATCGATCGGTTAGTAAGATTATTTTTTAAATTATTAAACAACTATTGAAATATTATTCCAAGGTTTCAAAGAAAAATACAAACACTCACTCCTTCCTACTTGATTAAAGTAATTTATACTCATATTCAATATTATATTTTTTTATTAAAATTACTTGACAAATCATCACTCCATTGACAAAATGACCCATTCTGAAATCAATGCCAAAAAATATAAAACACATAAAAGCCACACCCAAGTAGCATTAAAGACAAGTATATAGAGTAGTTTGAAAATTGTCATTTTAGTCTATATAAAATAAAGTATGACTCTTAACTGATGCTGAAATGGATAAACAAATGTCCAGCCCAACTCACCAACGAGACAATCGTATTTCTTTTTTTTTTTCGATTTACTGATAGCTGATACTGACTGGTCTATATTTGTATGCCGGTAATGTCAGTTGCAAGCCGGTTAATCTGGCACCTATTGGTGCCTCCTTTGCGTAGGCGACAATATCATCAATTCAAATCCGCTTTTTGATGAATTGAATTTTAATATAGGCTTATACTTTAAAAAAAAATAGAAAGATTGTTAATACATTTTTGTTATAGGCCTATTGTTATATACGAGTATAACAAAATTAATAAAATACTGTAATTTATTGAATATTTTTTGAACTTCTATAAAGTAAAAGTTAATTTAATAATTCAGCAGAATATCACTAAAATTTACAACGTTGTTTTTTTTTTAAGCCATACTTAACTTAGCATTAGTCAGAAATTTTTTTTGGGGGTGAGGTTCCCCCTCCACCCTCGGGTGTTCGAATGATTCGAGAGGGAATCCCCCTTCCCAAATGAATTAATTTTAAAGAATACTTTATAAAGAATGTTTACAATTTGAAAAAGTATTTAAGATTTTAACACTATGGTTTTCACTATATATTTATTTATAATTTTTTGGAATAATGGTGGAGGGGGAGGGGTGTTGGGCCCTGCTTTACTTTACATTTTATCCAAATTACCAAAAAACAAGTAATTCGCAATGTTTTTTTGGAATTTTAAGCCAAGCCTAAGATGCATTTTATAGAAAAAAGTAAAAAAGGCACAATTTTGTTGACTTTTCTTCAACATTCGATTAATTACAAAATCTTTTCTTCAAATCGACAAGGGAATCTCAAAACGACAAGAGTAAAACTCTTAAAATTCTGCAACAAAAACAAGCATACATAATTTTTAATTTTTGAAACATTTAATTAAAAGGTTGCTAATAAAAAGTGACCAATTGACATAATTCCTTTGTTATATTAATTTGAGAAAAATTTTAATTTAACAAGAGGATATTTATTTAAAGGAAAATTCTCTCGAATGTTTATTTCTTGAGATTTATAATAAGTTTTGTTTAAACGATCTTTTGATAATTTAATTTGAAAAGTCAGCTGTTTAGACGGGAATACGCACTTTGCCAAATTTTTTTTTTATTTTTCTTCGGAACTTCACATTAATTCGAATTAAAATTTGTTTTTATGATTCTCACAAATAAAACAACTATTATATCATTCAACTTTGTTTTTTGGTATTTCATTTTCCCTATTTAAAATATTTTCATAATAAATTATTCAATTTATTATTATTTATTATTACATTTTTCACTTGGAAATGAAATCTTTATATAATTTTTTTTTTTTTTTTCTTTTATAAAATTTAATGTGAGTCCACGCAAATTTGAATCAAAAGAGTTTGAGGGTGTGGTGGGATGATCGAAGAATGTAGGCGAGACATTTTTGTCTTTTTGTTTAAATTAAAAAGATCATGCAAGATCAAGACCTCATCAGACTCCGAATCAGAGGAAAAAGGAAAGGACCACAAAAAAGACATTTATAACACATCATAGTTCTTATTCCTGGTATTATTTAAATTATATTAGTTATAAATTAATTAATTAATCTAAAAAACCTATCTAATCTATTCTTATGAATATTTTCTATTTTTATTTTTTGGAGATTTAGTAGCTATTTGGCTTGCGTATCAAGTCTAAATAACCTTAGAGGCTTCTCTAAAGTAAAAAAAACCTCAAATGCTATGATTTTATCCAAGTTAAAATAGTGGTCTTTAAACTATTTTGAGAAGCGGAACCGTTTTATAGTTGTATTCCGGGATGACCCAGGAAGATCTCGGTGAATTTTTTCTTTTGATAAAATTCAGAAAAAAAAAAAAAAAAAAACATCAATAAAATACTCGAAGTCTCCCAAAGACGAGACCTAGCGCAATTTCATATTGGTACCGAAAATAGTAGGCCTATATATTTAAAATTTGAAAAAAAATCTTAGAGCCGTTTTTGAGAACTAACGTACTTACAAATTTAATTTTTAATAGTATAAGAAGATAAGATAAGATAAATTACAGCTTAATAAAAATTAATTTTAAATTAGTACTTATTTGAATTTTAGAATGTTAAAAAGGTAAATTAGTAAAAAAATACTTATTTTTTTTTAAATGTTCATTTAAGCTTATTATAAAATTACAAAAATAAAACATAAATGCAGAGTTAAAAGAAAATTAAACAAAAATTTCACAAAACAAAATTAGATTGTCGGCTAATTGCTTGGGTGAGCCTGTTTGCCCTAGCATAATATATTAAAATCCGGTAAAATATTATTTGTTAATATCATATACTTGGGCATAGCCCACGGAACCCTTGGGGATATCCCACGGAACCCTAGTGTTCCCCGGAATCCAGTTTGAATACCACTGAGTTAAAGGACTCTTTAATAATGCTTTAACTGAATGAGACTTTGCCTAAATAAATTAAGTTGAAACATGATACAGTAGAGGTTTGGGAATTCAAAAAAAAAATTAAAGAAAAACAACTGAATGAATAATAATAAGCTTATTAATATTTCGAACTTAGGGGAAATACATATTTGATATGTGCAAATAATAGATTTGTTCGTTTCACTTGTCATGGTAAAAAGTGTACGCTATTTTGGTCAAAAGGGACAAGTTTTGCTAGCATACACATAGGGCAAAGTTTACTAGCGTACACGTAGCAAAAATGAAACGCAGGGCAAAATGTGTAAATTATACTGCAATGGCAAGCGAAACGAACAGACCTAACATATAACTTTATACTCCTATAAATTATCAAATAGGAACATAGGCGTAGCCAGGGGGGGGTTCAAACCCCCCCCCGCCGCCATGTGACCCAAGCCATGACTAGATATTTAATACAAATTATATTTCACATAAGGTAAGGGAAAATAAAATATAATAATTTACTCTAGCTAAAAAAACAAACCAAAATGATTTATAAATACCCTAAAATAATCTTAAATTTTTTGAAAAAAAATTCCTGATCCCCCCATGAAAAATTTCTGGCTACGCCAATGAATAGGAATATTCAACACAAAAAACAGCTGTGTCTTTAGGTACTGAACATATAAAGGGCTTCATTAGCTTCAAAAGCTTAGAGCCTCATCAAACCTAAATCTAATCTGATTTAGATTAATTATATAAATATATTAAAAACATTTAGATACTAATTTTTAACGCTTCTAGGATAATAGCAAAGTCTTGTGCCATTTTTGGCATCTATTATTTATTTGTTCTTATAAATAAAATAATAATCTT
>JAKCPI010027038.1:0-12156 GCA_023213315.1 Euborellia annulipes
GCTTTTTACGTCACCTCGTTACAACGCGACATGCTGATAGAAGAACCAAAAAATTCGTAGTGATATAATAAAAAGTTTCACTTTAAAAAAAATTATTTAAATTAGAATGACTAACAATTTCCTTAAGGAATTTTTTTGACAAAAAGTGGAATTTGATAAAAGAGCCTATCCAGGAAAGAGCAAGTCTCAGGAAATGTTAACAACAAATTTCAACAAAGACGTAGGACTTGCCTCTCATTAACTATGAGTTCGAAAAGAAAAATACAAATCTAAAAAAAGCCCTTTTACATAATGCTAAAAGAAGTCCATATATATAGGCAATGGCGGATTGAGACAAAATAAGATCCTAGGCGAAAAAAAAAAAAAATTAGGACCGGATAACAAAAATGGAAATTAATTAATAGGTGCTTATGATCCGCCCCTGTATATAGGCCTATTATATTTTTTAATTAACGTTGTATTAATATTTTAAAATTAAGGAGATGTCGATCCGAACGTTGTATTAATATTTTAAATTTAAGGAGATGTCGATCCTTAATAATGAATTATTTCTCAGGACTCAAAAGCTCTTTTTAATGAAAAAATTTTAGAAGAAGTTTGCCAGATCAATTTGTATTTGATTGGCCACCTGGACTCGAACCAGGATTTTCCGATTTCGGGGTGCTCCCTTATCCCAGGCCCAATTAAACATAAACACATTTCGCAAAATATTATTTTTATCTTAAACGACGGTGTTTTACAATTCAAAAGACACTGTTTGAAAACCCTCACAGCCATTAGATAAATAAAATAAATGTATATTAAATATTGAAGAAAATAAATTGAAGAAATAAAGTGCTAGCAAAAAATAAAAAAAAAAAACTCGACTCTAGTTTCTAAATAAAGGATCAGGTTCATTTGATAATTCTCCCCGATCCAGTAGATAAATAAAAAAAAGTTCATGTTGTATAGAAAATTCCATAGCCATAAAAACCGTAAAAGAAAGGGAGGGGAAGGTTTATTTTTTGCGGGGGCTGACTGTATCATCTAAATTGAATTACCCAAACATTCTTGAAAATGGAGTCTGCATGTCTTTTGTTTAACCTACTTTGTTATTTGGCAAAAAAACAAATGACAGCGTTTTTTGAAAAGAATGCCTCCCCTCTATTGTCAATTGTTTCAAACAGTTTCTATATAAATAGATAAAAGACGGTAAACACATTTATAAGAATCGTGTGTTTTATTTGTTGTAACATTAACAAAGTATTTTCGGATTAAAGATAGATTGCTTGAAATAAAAGTTTTTACGGTTTTTATTTGGATTAATTGATAATTAAATGTAACATTTAGGATACGACTTGTTTTAGGGAAAAACCTTTTTTCTTATTTAGTAACTACAATCAAATTTGACTTTAGTTATTTTTAAATTATACTAAATCAAAAAGGGGATGCGATGTTCCATTTCAAAGTAAGAAAAGTTATTTAAAGGCTCTGAGCGGACAAAATAAAATTTTTAAACCAATAAAAAATAAAAACTCGGCAAGTTTTTTTTAAATTTGCAGAAAAGCCAAACTCAATATACCAGTCGCGTAACCCGCCTCCGGCGGCCTTTCAATGAGACTCTGCTCACGCCTTTCCAAGATTTTTCCAAACACTTTTTTGGATTCAGGAGACCTCAAAACGTGTATATACATCAAAATCTCGACATCGAATTTTTGACATGAAACCAATACTTCCTCTTTCTATATATTAACATATATAGAGGTAAGAGAAAGTAAAAGGTGGTTTTCGCGACATGGTCTGTCTGTCTGTGGGTGGGCGTATGTTCAATTTTAAGTATGAAGGAATTGAGCTAACAATTGTACGAGGGTGAAATTTTATATTTAAGCTAGGCACCCCCTCCCCTCCCTAGGGCGTGAAAATAAGCTTTTAATTAAAATCGGCCATAAAGTACTAGTACTTTACTGATGTACTTCTTCAGTTTTTTTTACTTTCTCTTACCTATGTATATATATAATATATATATATAGAGAGAAAGTATTGGACTCATGTCAAAAATTCGATGTCGAGATTTTGATGGATCTTCACGTTTTGAGGTCCCCTGGATCCAAAAAAGTGGTTTTCGCGACATGGTCTGTGTGTGTGTGTGTGTGTGTGTGTGTGTGTATGTGTGTGGGTATGTGTGTGTTTAATTTTAAGCATGAAGGAACTGAGCTAGGAGGTTGAAATTTTATATTTAAATTAAACACCCCCCGGGACCGGAAAAATAAGCTTTTAATCAAAATCGGCCAAAGATTACTAGTACTTTACTGATGTACTTTTTCAGTTTTTTTCGATTTTCTCAAAATTTGCTCCAACGATTTTTTTTAAAATTCAAAAATCAATTATTTTTTAGATGCTCTTTAAAATGTATATTCTCATTTTGCAATTGAAATCTTCTGAAGACGACTTTACTCTTGTATTTCATAGGAAAGATAGGAGAAATGGTTGCCATGGTAACAAAATATAAATATTTTCCCATACTTATAAATTTTACATCTGAATTCAAATGTTCCGTACTGTCGGGAACTAAATATATGTCGACACAAAAAATCTGGTGTGACAAGCACAGAACACAACTTTCGATTACCGAAGGTAAGAGAAAGTTGTGTGCTGTGCGCCAGTCACACCAGATTTTTTTTTCGACTTTCTCAAAATTCCCTTTAACGGTTTTGTTTTAAATTCAAAAATCAATTATTTTTTAGATGCTCTTTCAAATGTATATTCTCATTTTGCTCTCAAAATTGTTTGAAGACCACTTTACTCTTGTACATCAAGGAAAGATATAAGAAATGGTTGCTATGGTAACAAAATATAAATATTTTCCCATGTTTATAAAATTTACCTCTTGAATTCTAATATATAGGCGGAAACTAAATATATCTCGGCACAAAAAAATCTGGTGTGACAAGCACAGAACACAACTTTCAAATACCAAAGGTAAGAGAAAGTTGTGTGCTGTGCTACCAGCCGCACCAGATTTTTTACTATTACAGCAAATATAGTATTTTAGTTTAAAAAAAAAAGCTTCAATAGGCAATCAAAATACAGTGTTTCAGTTTCTTATCTAGCAAGAGAAAAACAAAATCCCTTATTATTTTTATTGGTCAATTAAAAGAAAAATAAGAAACGGATAAGATAGAAGAAACGCAAAGCAAAGGACCGAGAATAGTACCTGAGGTATTCTTGTGCCTTTTGTCAAGGGCGTTGGCTACGGTCTTTGAGATCGATGGACCATTCAAGAGAAAAACCGTCCTCACCCCATCCCCATTCTCCCCTTTATGACAATTCATCTCCCCTTTTTGATTATTCGATGGAAAAAAAAAATGTAGCGAAAAAAAGGGCGGAGATAAGAGTCATTAGTTTAAGTGCCAACATCAACAACAACGACAACAACACGGTGAGGGTGAGGTTAAGTGCGCGTGTATATATACAGGGGAAAGTTGTGGAATTTTAATTTAAAAATTTAGGGAATTTTATAGAGAAATGGAATAAAAGGCTATAAAATAAATGCGAATATAAATTTTCATGCAGGTGTTATAAGATTGATTTTTTTTTTTTTATAAATAGTTTCGAATTTAGTTTAACGTGAAATTTAATTTAAAAATATAATTCATTCAACGAGAGGATAGAGATAAAATGCTTTTCTGAACAACCCAGGACTATTTTCAAATGGATCAAATTATGTACTGTTTTATTATTTCTGCTTATTAGCATAAGCACGTTTTTTATTTTTTTATTATTTTTTTTTTTTTAGGTAAATTTATGAGTTACATTATTCTGTTGCGAATGTTTTCTAAATAGAGTGTTTTCGTGATTCCGATGGAGAGAATAAGAGATCCATTCGGGATTCAAATTATCCAGGGATCTTTTTCCGCCCTCTCTCTCTCTTTATTTCTTTTTCTCTCTTTAGAATAAAAAAAAAAAAAAAAACAATGGCTGAGAGCAGATGGACCAAAAAATTCCCTTCATTTTCTCAAATTCAATTAAAATAAAAAAAAGACTTCCATTTTCTGATATCAGCTTATTCCCTAAACAACAACACTAGAATCTAATTAAAAAATTTCAACTAAATTAACAACCAAAGGGGGAATACCTCAGTGGTTATTTATGAAAGTGATAATTGACTTTAAAACAATACTTTCTCTATATACGAGGGCAGGTCAATAAGTCCGTGACTTTTTGAATGAATCACAGGTTTTTGGATAAGAAATTATTTTATTTTTCAACGTAGTCTCCTTTGAGCTCTATACATTCTATAGACCTATATCTATTTCATATATCGAATAAGAGAAAGTAAAAATATTAAAGAAAAAATAAATTTCTCAAAAGTGAGATAAAATTACAAAAAACTAGCTGTTAGTAAAGTTACTATACCTACAGCATAAATACGTTGTTTCTATAAATAATTGTACATTTTTAGCCAAGAAATAAATTGTGCTACCATCAATTTTTCCATTCCAAATTCAACGGTAAATAACACTACTCGGCAAGAAAAAAAGCCCCGAGATAATTCCTTCAGATTCTCAAGTAAAATGACCTTCTGAATCCAAATATGACCTCCGTTTTACCCCAACACGTACCGTTTACCCCTTACTTATTTCCACTCCTCTACGTTAATCTTAGAACCATTAATTATATTTGGAGGGATGAAAAAAAAAATATTTTGGCCTTAACATTTCTTCAGAAGATCTAGAGAGGTGAAAAGTTCAAAAACATTAACATTTGGTTCCAAGGGAGGAAGACAACAAAGCCGACAGTTAAGCATTTTGGTTGCCTAAACTCAAGGCGCTCCATTCTTGAGCAGATAGCCCGGCTCTACCTAATTCAAAGGCACATACCTATGGACCAGTGGTTTCCAAACTTTATGTTACAACGCCTCGCTTAAAAATATTTCATCATATGACGCCTTCCCCCCTTCCCCCGTTTTGTAAAATAATACAAAAACAAAAATTTTTAATGCTAAAAAATATAAATTTATATTAAAGCGGAGTCAAAAAAAAAATTCCTAGTCATACGCAGCCAAAATCATTGTGACGTTTCGGCCTTCTTAAGAGCCGGAGGCGAGAATAAATGAAATTTTAATTTCAAAATTAAAAGTGTAATTTTTCATTCAAAATTAAAATTTCATTTATTCTCGCCTTCAGCCCTGAAGATGGTCACTAGTCTATAGAGGCCTAAACTTCATAATAAAAGAAATCATTTTGGTTGAGTTTGGAAAATCGCTCGCTGTGACTAATATTCGGTCCGCGCTTCCCTAGGGAGGCAGTTTGAAAAACGCTGCTATACACTAACAACACAGACTTGCGAAATCTATTTAAAATGACATAGGGGACCTCAAAACGTATATTTCCACAGAAATTCGATCATCGAATTTTTTACGTCTCCCCCTTCCTTTACTTTATGGCGGGTCTGTTATTAATTAATTATAAAATTACTAATTTAAAAAAGAAAAAATTTATTTTCCCTTTTTTTACAATCATATAAACTTCTACCCTCTGATAAACAAGAAGTAAGAAACTAATTCATTGAGCAGATGTTACATTTACCCCCTCCATTTTGCTCTTCTTACGATGAAACAACCGTAAAATGTAATAAGAAACAACTTTAGCTGCGTAGAATACAATTTGTTTATTGTCTTAACTTTTAGGGCCCCTGGAGAGATTAATATAAAATTTGTTAGTTGCTCATCTAACCTTTGTTACCCTACATATAGAGGATGTTTTATTAAATAAATTACGCCTTTAATACCCATTCAAAAAGGCCATATTAATTATAAGTTTATGTAATTCTAATTAAAATGTGCAGTGATAAAGTGATAATCTTGAAATTGTAATTTCACTTTTATTATTTTTTTAATCAATGATTTATCAACAAAAAATGGCTTAAATAGAAATGCCTGGATCCCCAATAGATATTATCTCATATATAACGGTTATCGTAGTCTTATATGGCCTAAGTTGCCAAAAAGACAGTGTGAGTGTGTGTGTGAGTGTGAATGAGAAAAAAGTGTGAATGTTTAAAAAAAAAAAAAAAAAAAAGGGGATGAGATAAAGAAGTAACCAAATTCTACCTCTACTCTCCAGCTAAATAATAAATAAGTAAACTGAAAATCGTTCGAAGTATCGGCACGGTTTAAACGTTTCATTTGAGGGCTTTTGTTATTGCATATTTTATTTTTTTTATGATAAATTAATGATTTTGGGGGCGAACCGTATAGAATTTTAAGTTTGGTAAAAAAGTGCCACCCTATATATATATATATATATGTAGGTCTACACAGTGTACAAAAACGGTATATCAATATAATAAAATAATAATATGACAAGACAAGGATCATTTTAGATAAAATTCGTTTGGATCAGGCTAATCAAGTAAGAGAAAGGAGGCGTCTGAAACGTCGACTTGAACAAAACAGTCAGATCCTACATCATTATTAAGAAAAAATAATTGTATTAAGTTCATAAAAAATTACCGTAAGACAACAAACATAATGGTGAGAAAAGCGTCAAAAAACTGGCTTCAACCAGGCATCGAAACTCCATATTATTCAATAAATTAAATGTATTTTTAATATTTCTATTTTGTTAGAAAACAAGTCTTAGGGATTTGGCAATGTTATACGAATGAATAATCATCCGTCAGGTTGGCATTAAGATCCAACGCACACCCGACGAATATTTCATTATTATATGCAAATCTTGTAAAATCCGGTGTCAGGCATTTCGGATAAGAGGGTATGTACAAAGATGATAATAATAATAGCTGTTGATGTGTCTACCTGAAGAATTGACTTGTCGAAACTGGCGAGAAGTGCGGCTGGAGTGCTAGTGGTGGGTGCGGAGCCCCCCTGGATGTTGCTCGACTCGCGACGGGGGGCCACCACCTCGGAGAAGGGCGAAGCTTCTCCTGCAACACAAACAAAAGCTTTAGTTAACTAATTCCTTGATCATTTACATAACCCTAGTTAAACTCCTTAACTATTGGGCCGCATTTAAACAAGTGGGATTAATTAAAATAAAAACAAATAAATATTACAAAAAATCAATGAGAAATAAATTTAAAGTACATTTTAACAAGGCAGGTGAAGAGATAAAAAAAATCATTATTTGTAACCAAATTAAATGAAATAAAGTTAATAGCTTGTGACGGTAAGCGAATCCTTTATACTTAGAACAAGAGGTGAGATCTCTACCATTGTAGAGTACCACTGTACCATCTATTGCAATAGTATTGAGACTAAAGCCCGGTAGTTAGGCAGCCAAAATGGCATACACTAAACGTTTTTTTTTGATTAAAACATTGAGTTAATTTTTATTTTTTATTTTATATATCTTGAAATTTATATTAAAAAGCAGGGTCCGATCGAAACAAGATTTTCAACCGAAACAGAAACCGAATTTCGGCCTCAATCTTAGTTTCGGCCGAAACCGAAACTTGCATTTCCTATAAAAAATTCATATCATTTTACCTTTTTTTTTTTTTTGAAATTTTTTTCCCCTCGCGTGAAAATCATTTTACATTTTTTTTTAGGGAGACTAATTTTTTTTCCGCACCTTTTCCGCTTTTGCAAATCATTTGACCTTTTGTTTTTTTTGCATGCGAGTCTCGTCTCATCCCATCTTTTCAGACTCAGGTTTCGGCTACTTTTTGGCCGAAAATGAAACTACGGCCGAAACCAGGATTTTTGGCCGAAACCGAATATTCGGTCGGTTCCTATTAAAAATATATATTTTTATGGTTATTCTTTTGATAAAAGGGCCTTTCGGTCTATTGACTGCTTTGATAGATGTATTTCTCACACAGTCAAGCTGCCATTTGGGCTGCCTAACTACCGGGCTTTAGACTCAAGACTATCGCAATAGATGGTACTGTACAGTGAGCGCCACAATTAAGTCCCCCCCCCTGATAGCTATAGCTTTAAGTATAAGGTATAGTATATTGTATATGGTGAAATAATTTTAAATGGTAAAATAAAATCATCTGTACCAGATTTTACGTTTTACCTTTTCGGTCATTAAAATTATTTCACTATACACCATATACTTAAGGCTCTAGCTATCAGGTGGGGACTTAATTGTGATGCTCCCTGTACATCGGATACAAAGCAAATGAAAATGTGATTAAAAAAAAATCAATAATTTAATTATTATCAAATTAAAAATAATTTATAATTTGTTTGCTGATCAAGAAATATGATAAAAACAGAGTATAAAATTTTCAATTTCAATATGAGAATCATGGCTAATGAGTATCTGAATTGGTCCTGTATGCAATTCCTATCATGTTCTCGACCCAGCAGCGTTTCGGATTGGTCATAAAATTGTAATTGGTCTTTGGATAAAGAGGTCGGTATCTAAAGGGGGCGGTAAAGGGGTAGTAGAAAAAAACCGGCTATGTCAAAAGACTTTTATTATTACAGAGCAGCTGCACACTTTCGAGTATAACCTGGCCAGCTGGCACGTTCATTAATTTGCGGCCTGATGAGGCGTGCAAAAACTAATTGAACCTTATATCGATTATAATCAATAGTAAATCAAAGGTTCGTTTAGTAATTATTAAGAAAAACTATCAGTAATGTTAAATTTTAATAAATTCTTCACAGTCAAAATAATTTTCCTTCATTATTAGACCATATAATGGTGAAGTAAATTGAAATTAAACCACAATCACCACAACTTCGATTAATTAAATAAGTAAAGCAGAACGAGGCTGGAGCTAGAGGAGGCAAAAGAGAGAATAACAATTAAATGTTATCTAGATTTTTTTTTATAATTAAAATAATTTGATAATAATTAAAAGTGAGATTTACCTTTTTCTATAAATGATCAATTTATAACTATAATTTTGATATCTAAAATCGGGATCCGAACGCACTCCCCTTAGCTTTTAGGTCATCAATAGTGTCAACATCTTTAACCTCTCGGCCACAGGGCGAGGGGAAATAATATTCTTTATTTTTTTTATTTTTATTAAGGTCTTTTTAGGGATCTATGGTCATTTAGACCCCGTCCCAATTTAATTAAATTGATTGGTAGCCATTTCAATTTAAATAGATTTTTTCAGCATGCGAACCACTACACCAAGCCCCCGGGCGCTATTCTTTAAATAAATAAAATTATTTGAATAATATTTATCCTAGAATCATTCTATTATTAAAACAAAACGAGGTCTAATAGAACTATAATTATAAACCCCCACCCCTGATTAATTAGGTGGCCAGGTCACTCGATTACGTGACCCAGGGATTATCGGATTAATATCAGGAGAAAAAAAAAAAAAAAAAAACCCAAGAAAATGCAAATATATGAAGAAAGAAAAGCAAGCGTGGTTACATCAGATATATCGGTCTCAAAATGTAAATGGCTTTTTACTTTTTCTTTTGAATTGAAATTCTTCAATTAACAACTTAAAAAAACCTGAGAGTGAGAAGCGAAGGGGAAAATTTAATTTAATTCTACGCTTCGAACAAAGAAAAGTTTCTCTCTTTTCTAATGTATAATATTCAAATTTTTTTTTTTTTTTTTTTTTTGAAAAGTTGAAAAAAGATAAATCAAAATAGTTTTGATATTGATTACAATCAGTTTCCAACTTAGAAATACAATTTTATTTATTAAGAAAAAAAGTTACAAATAATCTAGATAGATGGTATTTTTACTTTCTCTTACCTATATATGTTAATATATATATAGAGAGAAAGTATTGTATTTATGTCAAGATTTTGATGGATATACACGTTTTGAGGGCCCCGAGTCCAAAAAAGTGGTTTTCGCGACCTGGTCTGTGAACAAAATATCTCAAGAACAAAAAGAGCTAGGAAGTTGAAATTTTATATTTAAGTTAGGTACCCTCCAGGGACGTGACACGAAGCTTTTGAACAAAATCGGCTAAAAAAGTACTAGTACTTTACTGATGTGAATTTTCAGTTTTTTTTTTTCTGTTTTCTAAAAATTTCTAACGTTTTCATTAAATTCAAAAATCAATTATTTTTAAGGATCTCTTTCAAATGTATATTCTTATTTTGCCCTGAAAATTATTTGAAGCACACTTTACTCTTGTACTTCATAGGAAAGATAGGAGAAATGATTGCCATATAAATATTTTCCCATGTTTATCAATTTTACATCTAATATATCGGCTGAACTAAATATATGTCGACGCAAAAAAATCTGGTGTGACAAGCACAGAACACAACTTTCGATTACCGAATGTATGACAAAGTTGTGAGCTGTGCCTCCAGTCACACCAGATTTTTTTGTTTAAATAAATTGAAATTCTAATTCTAATTTTAATTTCTAATTCTACCAATTGCAAAACGGCTCTAAATAAACAAATAAACAACCTAGGGATTATGAATTTATTTTCTCACTTATTGTTATTGAAAGATTTTTCTTGGGCCAACTAATAAGCTGCTGATGTTCGATTGTTTATTAATGAGAGAGTGCCCTGGGAGGATTTATCTAGTCAATTCGACTCTATTATTCAAAATGGGCTGACTCGATTCAGAGTTGTACACTCCAATATAAATAAATATTTCATTCCATCCTAATTCGTTCCAAATGCGATGGATTAAAAGAGGAGCAAATTCAAATTTTACTAGCAAATATTCTGATGTTTACTAACCAACAAAACAATAATATAATTCTATTTCCCTTGAAATAACAAGAATAAAGCAATTATTTCATGTGTCAAGTTTTGTTTACACAAAGAAGAGAAAAACTCAAATTCTATACTTTTACTCGGTCGATCTATCCCGTACCTGGCGAAAAAATTTATATCATTTGAATCGGATACGAATTAATTGAAATAAATATAGATGGGACTCAAATGGCGAAAATGACGAAAAAAAAATTCAAATAAACAAAAAAATCTAGTCCCGGGGGTATTGGCATGAACCGACCTGATAACCATCGGTACAATAAAATAATAAACACATATATACGTTAAAAGTTTCCTTTGAATTAATTCAAATTGTATAAATGAACTGATAGTGTCCTTTAATAAAGAAGGAAAAAAAAATACAATACAGTTGGAAAACTTACATGGTCATATTCTGCAATATTTGATGCTATTTTATTCCATTATTTTTTTATTTTAATTAATTTGATACTTGCTAGATTGATAGAAAAATAGCATAAAATATTGCAGAATGTGACCATGTGAGTTTTGTAGTTTTTTTTTTTTTTTTTTCTTTCTTTAATATTATAGACTATCAGTTTACTTAGATAATTTGAATTAATTCACATAAGAGAGCAATAAATAACAAAAAAAGAAAAAAATATAATCCACCAAATAGTGAAGAATGTGAGATTTGTAGTTAGTCTTTATGACTAGACTATTGCCAGGATTGAAATGTGTATTTATTGAAGATGGAAGATGTTTTGAAACTTGACAAGATATTAATCAGTATAGATTATCAAGATAGTTACTTGTCGTTTATGAGGGGATGGTACTCATGAAGAATACTAAAAAATGGGAAAATGTGTTTTATTTATTTTATTTATTTTTTTTATTTTTTTAAGCCAATTTAAGTCTCTTTTTAAAAAATATTAAGAAAATAAAACAATTTTTTCAAAAATTAAGTGTTTTTAGTATTCTCCATGAGGACCATCCCCTCGTAAATGACAAGTAACCACCTTGGTAGTCTATATAGAATACAGTAGATGTATTTCTAAAGTATTCAGTTTTAACATTTAAATAATCCTGTAAATATTTAAACTTTAAAAATTTAGGATCTGACCTAATTGTTATTACAATGTATATATACTGTATACAGTATCTTAATTAGTTTTCGTTCCCCCTCCGAGTTGCCGAGAGGTTAAAGGTGTTGACAAATGTTAATATTGATTACCTAAAAGTCAAAAGGAGTTGGTTCGAACTCCTGGTAGTTTGAAGAATATTTTTTTAAATGGTGTCAATAAATGTGCTTCGATCCCACATGTATCGTAATATTTATTTGTTTGTTGAGTCTCTTCACCTCGATTTCTGAAGTGCACATGATGAAAACCTAAGTTAATTAAAGGGGTTAAAATTAATTAAGACGTCAAATGTTTAATTTTTTTTTTAATAATTATTTAATCTCTTGGCGATCGATTTCACTATTTATATGCATCCTCAGACCAGCGTTATAACAATTCT
>JAKCPI010027039.1:0-29459 GCA_023213315.1 Euborellia annulipes
AGATAGTCGATATTGTGTGACATATTTATTGAAGATGGATTAAATCTAAAAAAAAATAGGCGTAACACGATAAATACGAATTTGAAAACAGCAAAAAATGATGTTCTAATCAAGTGATATTCAAACAGAAGAAAGTCGTGTATTTTCAACAATCGACATGCCCTTGACCTATGGTTCAAACGAAGAGCTAGTTTCTGGTGCCAAAGGTCAAAAGAGTTCGCATCCCGTCCCAGGCGAGAAATTTATTTCAATTGAATTGGATACCAATCAATAGAAATAAATAGAGACGGGGTCTAAATAGTCAAAATAGACAGAAAAAAAAAACATTTCAGCCGGGCCCATTATATATTTCCTACTGTACCAAATTAGAGCAGATAGACGGAAAACGATCAGGGAGTGGGGAGGCGCATGCCCCCCTCCACTCTAGAAATAAAGGGTCCTACACACGGGCCGACCTGACAAATTGGACACGACCGGTCAGGTGGAGGCTCGCCTACACACGCACCAACCGATCAGGTCAACCACCAACTCCAGATCAATCGCTTTATTATAAAACACTTGTAACTTTGTCCTGATGAAGAGACGACGTATCCTCGAAACTTCGAAAGTAAAAAATAAATAAAAAGTTTGATTTATTTAATTCCTTTTGGCTGAATTCTAAATTTCCTGAATCTACCGCCACTACGATTTATTTTGTATTGATTCTTGCATTTTTTTATAACTTAAATAATGCCACTGAATGGCACATTCATAATTTAATTTTTATAGAACTAAATGCGTGACTAATAAAAGATTTTATAATTTAATTTAGAGAACTAAATTTACCGGACATTATAAAAATAATTAAGAGTAAATAGTTCTACCAACTCCTTTATAAGAAAAATATTAAAATTTAATCTTTTGAACTATTTCCCGACGAGGCATTTGGGAATAGAGGTCAAGGGTCGTTGAATGAGGCGCATTAAATTCGATAATTAATGACAGTACGCCATTAAAAGGAAGGCGATGACGGGGGTGCCAACGACAACTTCTCTCTCTCTTGTCCACACCCGAGGTTTAATAATCCCCTCGATAATGAATGAAGCGAACGAGAGAACGAGAACGAGAACGAGAGAGTAATTAAGAATGATGCATGACTCTGATTGTGGTGGTGCTGTGTCACCCCCTTCTTTCGTCGAAGATACCCACCCCTTAAAGAGAAGAGAGTTACTTGCCTCTTCTTGCTCTCGAGGTTTTGTGGAAAAGGGTGTGGGATGGGAAGAAGGTTCTTGGCCTTTGGAACATTAGCCCTTCCGAAACATAGAGCATTTAATATAAATTATACGTCGAGACGGCTCCTCCCATTCCCCTACTAGAAAGAGAAGCCAAAAGTGGAGATTGCGGAAAAAAATCAAATAAAGAATATAAATTCAATTAAATTCGGATTTTATCTCTAGTATTATATAGTCACTTTTTTCCACTAAATTATTCACCTTTTTTTCGTTTTAGAATATAATAAAGAAACAAATTTGATCTTAAGATTACTATGGAAATTATTATGCAGAGTAATTGAATAATTTTAGTTGAATATAGGTAAGGGGGTGAGTAAACTTTTTTTTTTTTAAACACTCACACTTTTTTTCCCATTCACACCCACAATCAGAGTCTTTTCGGCAACTTAGGCCATATAAGACTTTATACGAAAAAGGTTATTATGAAAATATATATAATGGGGTCCAGGCATTCTTATTTAAGCCATTTGGTATCTAAATGGCTTAAATAAAATCATCGGACTGTCTGGGATCCGAACCCTCGACCCTTGGTATACAAGGCAGGCGCGCTACCAATTACGCCAAGCCTGAGGGGCGTGAGTAAACTTATAGTCCAAGAGCTGGCGACAAAAAAGGGCAAGAGTTTTCTGAAGGCTAATATTTTCAGAATAGGTTGCATTTTAGAAATGGAAATATACTCTAGGGTCAGCACTTGCACTACCGGGGCCTTTAGCGGGCCGGTAATGTTGTAATATTTATTAGCATCTCTAAACTGTTTTCTGAAAGCTTAAAATTTGCAGACAACGATCATAAAGAATATAAAATAAGAATCTAACAGGCAGACAGCGAAATTTTGGGCCACGTGCAGTCAGCGTTAACTTGATCACTTATTTCTTATTATTTTGGAAGGTTTAATCCTTCAGAAAACACTTTGGGTTACGATACTTTTTTGACACGTTTGAGGTAGGGCTGGCTCCAAGTGCTCAAAATTTCGCTGTCTGACTGTTAGATTCCTATTTTTTCTATTCTTTTTGCATGTTATCTGCAAATTTTCAGCCTTCGCAAAACAGTTTAGAGATGCTAATGCACCTTTACCGGCTTATTCCCCCCAGAGGCTCTGGAAGTGCTGCCTCTAGAGTACATTTCCATTACTAAAATGCGACCTATTCTGAAAATATTAGGCTTCAGAAAACTCTTGCCCATTTTCGTCGCCAGCTCTCCGACTTTTAGTATCTCTCCATTTCGAGGTTTTCACATGTCAAAAAGATCTTTATACTTGAATTTCCGAAATATACTTTTTAAAAATCGATCAAAAATAGGTGGTATCTAATGGAAGTTAAAGAAAATATGAAAATGGTAGCCATAATAAAGAAAAACAAACTTTTCAGTTGACCGTCAGATCGAGACCATCATCAGACCTTGGCAATAGTACACCAAGTGTTTTCATATTAATTTCCAAGTCCTCGAAAAGTCAATTGGAAAATTTGTTGACCAGTTGACTTTTCGATAAACAGGACTAGAAAATTGTTATGAAAATAATTGGTGAACTAATGCCAAGTCCTGATGATTGTCTCGATCTGACGGTCAACTGAAAAGTTTGTTGTTTCTCTTCATTCTAGATGCTTAATTATCATCTTCTTTAAATTCCAGCAAATATCGTCTATTTTTTGATCGATTTTTGAATAGTAATTATGATTGCCTATTTACCATCCCATTATTCTGAGAAAAAATCAAATATGAAGGTTATTAATGGAAGAAGTGTAAAGACCACTATAAAATGTTATTTTTCCTATTTAAAAAAAAATCCCAAAATCATTTTAAGACAGGTTTTTTAAATTTTTTTACCTTATTTATTTAATTAAGATTAAAGTTATAATTAACTTTAATTAAATTTTCACAAAGATTTTAATTATGTTGACTCTATAAAACCTGACGAAAAAACCTTTATATATAAAAAAAAAAATTCAAAATAAAATCTAAATTAATTAATAGCTAGTCTAATTAAATTTTTTTGTCTTTTCAGCAACTGAGACCATACCAAAGTGTGTGAAATATAGCTTGCTTAGCGTATTGAAGAAAAATATGAGGTCAAATTGATTGACCAGAAGAGAAGCCTTAAATAAATTGCTATAATAATAATTTTAAAGGACGAATTTAAGTAGAAAGACAATTTTTGTTTGAGTTTGGGGTGAAGGTTGGAATGAAGAAATACCAGCCTTAGCTCGAGTAACACACCAGATATGAGAGACCTTGAGTGATTTCTAATTGACGTGGGAAGGAATAATTACTAGTTCGAAATTCAATATAAAACAAACGGGGGGGGGGGGGGGGGGTAAGACAGCATTCTATTTTAACAAACGTAGGTCTATTGCTTTTTTTTTTCAAAAAAAAAAAAAAAAAAAAAGTAAAATAAAATAAATATGAATATTATGGAAATGTCAATAAATAAGATTTTTTGATTTTTCAAAATTGGAACATGTTGATCCAAAAGCCTAGCAAATAATAGAAAAATCGATAAAGAAACAATTATTAATAATTGTTATTAAGAAAAGAATTTTGACTAATTCTTTAAATATATTACCTTAATAAAATAACTAATTTCCGGAAACAAAAATTTCTTGGGAAGGATTTAAGATTTTTAGCTTTTGTTTGATATTTTAATAATAATTTTAATTAAAATAAGCAAGGTCAAATTATATCAATATGTCAAATATAAGATATAAAATATTTGAGTATAATTTTTAATTTCATATTTTAATTATAGAGCGTAAGTCGTATAGAAAGTTTGACATGAATGAGTTGAGTGTTCTATTTTCATCGAAAATAACTATTAATAATTATTTCTTTCGATTTTTCTTATTAAAATTTTATTAAATATATACTAATAAATATAAATTCAACAACTCACCATTTGAAAAGTGAATTTTGAAGACAAATTTGAAGAAATGGAGAGAGAGCACGAAAAATACACTTCACTAACGAAAAACGAGATCGACTTGAAATCAACGAATATAGAAATGGAGCAAATAGTATAGAAGCGTACATTGTTTGAAATTTGAATTAAATTTTTACTTTCTCTTACCCTCTATATATGTTAATATATAGAGAGATAAAGTATTGGATTCATGTCAAAAATTCGATTTCGAGATTTTGACAGATATACAAGTTTTGAGTTCCCCTGAATCCAAAAAAGTGGTTTTCGAGACATGGTCTGTCTGTGTGAATGGGAACAAAATATCTCAAGAAAGAAAAGAGCTAGGAAGTTGAAATTTTATATTTAAGTTAGGCACTCCCATGGGACGTGACACGAAGCTTTTGAACAAAATCGACCAAAGAGTTGACTAGTACTTTACTAATGCACTTTTTCAGTTTTTTTCGATTTTCTCAAAATTCGCTCCATCGATTTTGATTAAAATTCATAAATCAATTATTTTTTAAATGCTCTTTAAAATGTATATTCTCATTTTGCCATTGAAATCTCCTGAAGACAACTTTACTCTTGTACTCTTTAGAGAAATGGTTGCCATGGTAACAAAAAATATTTTCCCATACTTATAAATTTTACATCTTGAAAATTGAATGTACCGTACTTAAATACATGTGACTTTTTTTCTTGTTTTATATAAAAAAAATTGCAGAGTAATAATGTTGTGATTTAAACATCATTTTTCCTACAAGTTGGAGGCCTTATCACAATTTTGATCATAATGGCACTTGGTTCCTTCATGCATAACATTGTTCAGTTATAGTTTCATTCATTTTATCAAAAAAAAAAAAAAATTTTCTTGATTCCCTTTGCTTATTTTAAAAATTCTTTAGCTATCCTGTGGGTTTTCCAATCTGAGATGGTAATAAGTGGTGTCTAATATCCTCTTTAAGGTTAGATAGTTCATAAATCTCCACCTCTGCCTATGGATAATAATGAAATACTTGTGAGGTGTGACCGGATATGGTTAGCAAGTAGACAAAGACAAGGAGAGAGAGAGAGAGAGAGAGAGAGCTCTCGAACGTTTTGACGTCGTCGACCCGACCCAGCCGGGCGCCCCAATGGCAAGTGCTTTCTACTTGCGTTGGTAGTGGTATTATGTGTGCGCTACATGTGCTTGTATATGTCTATGTATGTATGTGTCTGTGTATGCAGCACGTGGAGTGCGGCGGCGACGACGGCGCAAGGCCGCGGCCTTGAGGTCTTGCCAATCAGCAAAGCTTTTCCCGCCAAAGCGCCCATGCTGCTATTGCTATGCCTGATTAAATTTAGGCGACCGACTCAGTATGGACGTCTTAAACACTAATCATACGACTCATTAATCGTCTCTGGCCAAAAGAGTATAGAAAATGTGTATGAGGCTTTTTAGAGATGAATAATTTTTTTCTGATTTGAATATGCAATAGTATAAGAGATATCTTAAACAAATCCTCAAACGGCCTCGGGCCTGGTGGAAGAGGTTAGGGTGCTGCCTCGTATACCAAGAGTCGCGGGTTCGGAGCCCAGGCATTCGATGATTTTAATGACTTAAATAAGAACGCCTGGACCCCCAATATGTATATTAATTAATAACGGTTATCGTCAAAGTCTTATATGGCCTGAGTTGCCGAAAAGACTGTGTGAATGTTGAGTGTGAATGAGAAAAAAGTGTGAGTTAAAAATCCTCAAACAGGCACTGGATTGGAATATTGGATCTCAGGACAATAGCACCCAGGCAACTCTATGAGGAGAGGGAGTTGCTGTGACATCCCGTCCTGTGACGATCCCTTCTCAGTGATGTATTCTTCGAAAGGAGTAGGCTACACGCCGGGGGCTGAAGGAGTCACTCCTCAACTAGGACATCCTCCCTAGCATAGAAGAAGAGATTGGATAAAAGGAGCCGGGAGGATCCAGAAATAAAGATTAGTTCATTAGCTAGGAATGAACCCAGGAGGAGTTAGAGATAGGGAATGATGTAACTTCACGGGGTGCCGGTAGATGGCTACGGCCAGAGGTCGGTTGCGTTTGAGGTATGTGTCTTCGTGTTCGTAAGCACACCTCGGGGAAGTAAACGGGGATCCGGATAGGAATTTCAAATAATAATAAGAGATATCTAAATTGTGATCGACAACAAGTTAAATACAGTCCTAAACAATTTGGACCCAATGACTAAATGATTTTCCGATCAAATGCCCCAGAGTTTATCTAAAAGAAGTTCTTATTTATTTACCCGTAGTATAAATCGGCACACTATAGAAAAGAGATCGAAAAATCAATTGGAGAGTTGAAATCGGGTTATTTGTCGTAAGACTAATTTATGCAAAGCATGTATGACTTTAATAGTCTTGCACTTTGACTTTGTAATGATATACCTAGACCAACATAAGGAACATTTTAAAGAAATAAAAAATAATTGGATCCCAGGCAGTACGATTTTATTTAAGCCATTTGGATACCAAATGCCAAAGAATGCCTGGACCCCCAATAGATATATTAATAACATACGAGTATCATTAAAAGTCTTATATGGCCCAAGTTCCCAAAAAGACTGTGTGAATGTGAGTGTGATGGGAAAAAAGTGTGAGTGTTTTTTATAAAAAAAAGAAAAAACTAAATTTAGTTTCACTTAACTATAGTTATATAACTTATAACTATAGAGAGTATAAGAGTATACTCTTATGCACTAAAAGAATCCGTAATCGAAATTTTAAATTTTTTAGTCAAATTCTACAAAATAATTAGAGTAAAATATACTTTTGGTAAACCGATAGTAACCTAAAAGGGAGGTAGACAACTAGATGTTAAAATAGTCCAATACAAAATTTTAACAACTAGCCGTTTTTGAGTTATGTGAGATATTACGTACGTTGGGACGTCACAAAAAAACTTGTTAAAATGCATTCAGGGATTATCAAAATGGATGTTTTCATAAAAATCTGAACATCGAAATTATATTTATTATCATCACAGAAATAAAGAGTAATAGAAACGATTAAGTAGAAAAAAATCAACACCAAAACAGAGTATAATGAAGTTTTGAATGGCCCAAAATGTCAGCTAGAAAATAATGTAATTTCCCTATTTTTATCAAATTTCAATCGCCTATTGCTTTTAATTATATTAATTAAAGTATTTTACCCCTTCACAATTCATTTATTTAAAAACATTCCAGCCATTTTGCTATTTACTATTCCCAAATAAAGACATAAAAATTTTTTTCGATCGTAATGTAATTTTTTTCTTCTCGTATTTTGCTGATTGTATAAATATAAATACAAGAGTTTATCAATAAATTTTATAAATCATTGCCGTTTCCCTATCCTCATATTTTATTCAGACATTCCCCAAATCCAATCTCTCATAATTATAGATACAGTTTATTAACTTTACCATTTTATTAGATCTATAAAATTCCTGATGAGCAAGATATAAAAATGACATTTAATACCAAAGAAAAAAAAAATAGGTCATATTACATTTCCTTTTTTGTAACAAATTTTTTTTTCCTCCCCCGGATATGTATATATTTTATATTAAAAAATATATATTAGCCTTTTTTGGCTTTTTTCCATTTCAATAAAAAAAAAAAAAATTGTTACAAATTAGAACATGAAAAATATTAAAAAGCAATTATTATACTTTATATCCCTTCTAAAATGAAATTCTTTTATAGTGCAAAAGTACTAGTTTATGAAATAGTATTTACGCCCAGCTATTATACGGAACAAAAGAAACTAGGTCAGCGATATATTTTTTTGCCTTTTATATAAAAATATTTCTTTTAGAGTTTATTCTTTAATTTATAAATAATGCAAATTGAAAATTTGCATTTCTTTATAATGTCAATTCAATAGTATTCAACTAGTCTAAATTAAATATATCCTTTGTAATTTGATTACGAAATATGTGTGGGTGTTTATATCTAAATTTCATAAGTGCGCCGAAGGCGAACTGCGCAAAGAATAATTATAATAATAAGTTTAAACTCTCTTCATTAAAAGAATTTTTTTGACAAGTGTCGCCACGGGAGAAATATGAACTAATATTATTATTGTAGAGAATAATTTCGCGAATTTTTTTATAGATATAGTAACGCAATAATAAAAAGATGATATATTATACTTTATTTATTATAGGAGATAAGAATGAGATTGTTTACGGAAATATTTTTACTTATTTGATTTCGAATTTTCGCATAACAATTTTTTATGAATGAATAATAAAAAATCTTATATAATTTTGTTTATTTTTTTTTTTTAAATAAAATACTGCTCTAAGCATAGTACAACTTAATAATTTTCCTAATAAATAAGAAATCTTGGGTGAGCTTGCACAGCACATAACTTTAGATTACCGAAGGTAAGAAAGGTTGTGTACTGTGCTGTCAAACCTGATTTTTTGAGTGCCATGATTTATTTAGTTTCCCATAGCATCTTAGTTTAAAACTTGGCCACATGCGTGTCATAGATAGCGCTGAGCTACTAATTCTTCCACTTAAGTAAAGTGTACTTCAAAAAATTTTCACGAAAAATTTTACTAATATACTTTTTAAAGAGCATCTAAAAGAAAATTGATTAATGAATTTTAATCAAAATTGTTAGAGCCATTTTTGAGAAAATTGAACAATACTGAAAAAATACTTGTACTTTTTGGGCAATTTGTGTCACGTCCCACGGACCTAACTTAAATATGAAATTCCAACCATCTATCTCTTTTCGTTATTGAGATTGATATAGCCTTAGGAATTAAGTAAGTATAGAAATTAAGTATAGAAAAAATTAAGAAGGAATTAAGTAAGTATAAAATGATAAATAAATTCAACGAGTGTGCAGTTAAGTTCTATGTAAAAAACTTTTGAAGTAAATCCGTCAACCGGTGGTGAATGTTTTAAAAAATCCCTTCTGGTTAACGAATTTACTCCAAAAGTTAATACATTTAGTGTAAGAACCAAAAAACCACTGAAGAAGATGGAATGAGTGGCCAAAACTTTGAAATAATTAAATAATGTGGGATACAAAAGAAGGGGGGTAAAGGAGCAATTACTACCCCCCCCCTTCACTCCGAGATTTGAGAAAAATATTTTTTTTGGGAATTAAATTTTATTTTTAATATAAAATTTTAAAAATTAATAGGTCTACTTAAAAATTGTATTTATATTCTGGTAAAAAGGTAAGAGAAAGTTGTATGCTGTGCGACCAGTCACACCAGATTTTTTAATTTATACATATAGAAAAACTAAAACTCTCTAGTTTGATTTATTTATTATTTAGGATTTTTTCGTGAATTGAACGTTGCTGTTTGAAGTGAGTGAATTATATTTAACACTATTTGTTTTTTCATTCAAAAAAAAACCTCAAAAACATGAATTACTGTTACAAAGCAAAAAAAAAAAATTTTTTTTAATAATTATTATTTTAAAAACGAGGTAATAAATTTCTAGATGAAAAAAAGAACAAAACTTTTTTTTTCATGAATAAATAAGAAGGGAAGAATAATATTTATTTTGACTTGGTTTATGAATTATATAGCCATTTAGCTCGGTAAGGATAATTTAATAGTATCCCGCATTTGGTGTCTGAGTAGTAGGGGGAGCTCCTCAACTAATGGCTATTTTAATCTTCCGGAATAATTGCATTTAAGAGGGAAAAAATAGGAAAAAGTCGGTTATGAGTAAAGTGGCTCTAGTTTGAAAGGAAGGGGGAGGGGCGCTAAGAGGTCTAATTGAGACCCTCTTTTTGAGTTGAGGTGCTCAAATGGCCCATAAAACGTCAATTTAAATGATTTACAAGCAATACTTCCTCTCCCCCATGGTCTCACGCACACATACACCACCAAAAAGTCAGTCATAATGATGATATTTGGGACGATAAGTTCACAGGATCCGGGGCATCGCATCCCCCTATTTTCGGTCCCATTGACAAGATGAAAGCCCTCATCTTTAACTACAAACGCCCTCGAAATCGGCACAATTTGTGATTTCCTGATGGATTCAATGTAAAGTGGAGAGTGAAAGAGAGAGAAAATAGGGTGAGTTCGGATTTCTTACAAATAATGAATTAAATTCATCTGATTCAATGAATTTCAAAGGATCTTTTCAAAATTTGATATCAAATAAAATAAAATTGTTTTAATGATCCCAATCATTTATTATTACTAAAAAAAAGACGAGTAACTCAAATGAAAGCAATGGCTGTGATGATACTTTTAAAGAGTGGACCGAGAGATGTTTTTTCTTCATGAAGATGATGTTTCAAAGGTTTTTATGTCTGGGGTAGTTCCCAAGGGTATAAGGTAGAGAAAATTGAATATGGATGCTGGTCCGGTCAGTTTATCTGGATTTGAGAAGAAAATGCAGATTTGTTTGTTTAGAAGTTATATTTGATAGCTGACATTTCGGTTTCGGTTTAAGTCTACTTCGGAGTTACAAAAACAATTCGATTCTAATCTTGCAATCAATGACAAGAAGAAAAGAAAAGCATCTAAGCAAAAACGTTAACTTTTAACATCTGTAAACAACATTAATTCATTTTAACACTTCCTTGCCTCAAATAGCTATTCTGTAAACAAAAACTTTAAAGCCAAAACGTTATAGTAAATAGTGTTAAAAATTAATGTCATGTCTAGGTGTGCCTTTAATATTTTAAAGTCGTATTTAAAATAAAAATGGCGTCCTTAACCTAAAAAGTAAGGTTATGATTTTGATAGTTTTGAAAAATAAGCAATATGTTAACGTCACTGTTAAAACTTTGTTTAGATTTTTTAACGCTGATTGTTTTTACATTACTTTTTAATTAATTTTAAACTGGTAACCGTTGGCTCTAGTTGAAACATTATGCTTTAATAGGAGAATTAAATTCACAAGGTTTTCTGTTTCAATACGTATTTCGACACCATATTTGTCATCTTCAGAAGCGAATTACATACTGTATGTATGTAATTCGCTTCTGAAGATGACACATATGGTGTCGAAATACGTATAAAGTGTTAATATCAAATTAATATATTATTGAAACAGAAAACCTTGTGAATTTAATTCTCCTATTAAAAAATTACTTTTTAACACCCATTTGTTGATTTTAAATTTTAACGTCTGTTTTTAGAGAATAGACCTGAATATAAACCTATAATTTTCTCTTTCAATGTTTTTGTAGCTCCGAAGCTGTCTTTAAGCAAAGCCGAAATGTCAGCTGTTAAATATATCGAGATAATAGATTATTTATGGCTGTTTTTGGCGATTAGCCGAGAGGATAAAGCAGTTAAGCTTATAATCCTGAATTGAAGACAACTCGAGTTCAAATCTACCTCATGGCAAAAAATTATCCAACTCTATTTGAAATGGTTCCTTCTGAGGAAGGAAACTGGAATCCACCTCAGGATTATTCCCATTGTTGCTTCTCAGAGTAATAACAACGGGGATATACAATGAAACTATGATTGTGGAGGTGGAAGAGCCTCTCACCAGCCTATTTTTCAAATTCGACCAACTGGACACCGATTAATTAAAGGTAGGCTGCCTACTTTAAAACAACAGACTGCCATGACTGAGAAGTCACACTATGCGAAAATCAAACGATGCTCACATTAGGCTGTCAATACGAAGAGAACCGTTTAATTGCGCGGGAACTAATAAGCAGCTTTTTAAATAAAAATTTTATTTTCAAAAACTCTAAATTCTAACAATAAATATCGTCTCTCCTTCACGCCCATATAATACAATTAAAAAAGATGTTGATAATTTATACTCCGAAGTAAGTTCACAACTAATTAGTATTTTCGCGATTTTATTATATACCTAATAAAAAAAATTAAAAAATTCTATCTTCAAATGAAATTTTAAGTAGTTCCTTCTTTAACGGGGGGAGATATTTCTATTAAAATTAAGCAATAAATTTCTTCATGAAAAAGGAAAAAACTTTTTTTATATGAATAAATATGAAGTAAAAAGAATATTTATTTTAATTTGGTTTATGAATTATATACTCATTTTGCAGGCATTTTTTTCGCAAGTCTTAATTTGCCAGAAGAAGAGGCGAGTTAAATAAGAAATAAATCCAAGCTTCAAGGACGTTGTGATATTTTACAAAAAAGAAATTATTTAAATAAAATTTGAATGTAACGTAATGTAGGCCTACTAAAAAAAATTAAAATTTCAAAAAAAAAAACTAATTATTCCATGATACTTGTCTATTGTTTGTAATGAAAATATTAATTAGATACTCAAAATTAATTTTTTCTATAGAATCAGATGTGCCTTCGGGCTTGGTGTTGGGGTTAGTGTGCTGGCTTGGATATCAAATGCCTTAAATAAAATCATCGGACTGCCTGGGATCCGAACCAAACGTGGGAAAATATTTATATTTTGTTACCAATGCAACCATTTCTCCTATCTTTTCTATGGAGTACAAGAGTAAAGTGGTCTTTAGAAGATTTCAATGGCAAAATGAGAATATACATTTTAAAGAACATCTAAAAAATAATTTATTTTTGAATTTTAATCAAAATCGTTGGAGCGAATTTTGAGAAAATCGAAAAAAACTGAAAAAGTGCATCAGTAAAGTACTAGTACTCTTTGGTCGATTTTGTTCAAAAGCTTCGTGTCACGTTCCATAGGGGTGCCTAACTTAAATATAAAATTTCAACCTCATAGCTCTTTTCGTTCTTGAGATATTTTGTTCACAGACACACAGACAGACCATGTCGCGAAAACCACTTTTTTGGATTCAGGGGACCTCAAAACGTGTTTATCCGTCAAAATCTCGACATCGAATTTTTAACATGAATCCAATACTTTCTCTCTATATATATTAACATATACCTATAGAGGTAAGAGAAAGTAAAAAAAAAAAAAAAAAAACAATAATATGAGGCCATCAGCGCCAGAACGACCTAACCCACAATTCACTTTTTTTGGTTTTATGCCTTACAATTGTTAGTATCATCTTATACTACTTAAATCATGAATTCCAGAGTAGTACTGTACTACTAGATCAAGAGAAGTAAATAAAACTCTCTGTTCAGGATACAGTTTCGGCTTTAATGAAAGATAGCGATGTTTCATTAAAGCCGAAACTGTATCCTGAACAGAAAGTTTTATTTCGTGGAGACTGATATCCTTGCTGCTTGCTCCAGTTACCTATTGTTTCATGAGTAGTACTGTACTACTCTGGAATTCCTAATTTAATAGATAGTAAGTAAAAAGTAAAATGCGGGTTCGGCCGTTATGGCGCTGATAGCCTCATATGTTATATTAATTTTCAGAAAACCACACACGATTGAAGTGGTTTAACAAAAAAATACCTTTATAAAAAAAAAAATAATAATAAAAACATCCTTAAATAAGTTGAATAATAATTTTTGTTTTCGTTTCTAATTTTAGTTCTTGGCATAAATTAAATCTTCTATGATATTTTCAGATCCCCTTTTGTTATTTATTCATTTAAGATGTTAAAATTAAATCCCAATTGTTTTTGGAAACATAAATTACGCCTTTTGTGTCGACAAGTTTTATTTTTTTTTTTTATCCGTAGTACTAATTCCTTACAAATTTATTGTTTTTAAATTGTCAAATTCATTAACCTTTGAACAAAAACAAATTCATTTTCCTAAGTATTTTCTTCTTCTTGTAGAGAAGTTGAAAGTATTTATTGTTTGTGTGGAAAGAGAGAAGAAGATCACAAACTCTTGAATGGGAGTCCAGAGAGAAAATTACGAGAATTGAAGGGTTCGGGCTCAAGGGCTTTATCAACGACTATGGTATAAGGGCTCCTTACTGATGAAAGGGAAATGTCTGCTAATTTAGAATCAGAAGGGGAGGAGCTGTTGAAAATATTGTGGTAGAAAAAATTCCAAGTTAAATTAAAACAGGTAACGAATAAATAAATAAACTCTTCTATCAAACAATGAAACCACAAATCCACTGAATGAAATTAAAAAAGTAAAAATATGTATTATTTAACTTTACTACTAAGAATTACTAATAGTTTAACTTATCCCCATAATTTAGGAGCGTCTGTCTATAGCTTAATGGGATTGGAAGGCTAAGGGCCGGTTGCTTCGCTTCTAGTCAACTAGCAAACTTATCCGAGCAATAGCAAATCATCGATATAGTAAACAAGAACACGCTTAAATTTTGAGTTAAAAAACATGAGTTTTTTCACATATAATTAGCTATCTGAGGTATAAATATTTTTTTGGCATCCAACCATTTAGCCACGATAGCTCTGAGGAATAAGAAAAGATAAATATTAAAAAATAAAATAATTAAAAGTAATTAATTTTTTTAACAAAAATTTAAAATTTCAAAAAAAATAAATAAATGAGAAGGCTTGTGTCCCTAATTTCACTCCTTAGTTGAGGCTTATACCGAACTTTGGATTTTAGCGATCTGGACTCTTCTTTAATCATATGATTAGCTTAACTAGCTGTGAAAAGGCTGTAAAGTCGTAGTCAACTAGCTTATCCGTGGGATAGCTAGTTAATTAGATGTGAACCAACCAGTCCGCAAAATTAGAAAAAGTAGAAGAACTACCGTCTTGATTCGATTAACTCGTGGTCATTATCATCCATTATTTATATATAATAAGTTATATTAAATTGATATTATTATTATTATAATACTAATTCAAATCTGTTTCAATATTGGAAATATATTTTGTAAAATTTTAAAGAGCACCTCCCCCTCCCCCCACACAAATGTATTCGCCTTGGATATAGATAGGTCAAATCGGATAAACTTTTTTTTTCAATGCAACTCAAGAATTATCTATGAATAAAAATTTTTTTCAGGCGGTTGGGAACCCCCGGACTGATGAGACCCTACCCTTGGCGCCTGCCATTTGGCACCCAGCACACCATTCACGTTACGAGCAAGTCCTTTAATAAGGAAATATATGCCGATTTTAAGAAAAATTAATTATTTGAATTAAGTAATTTTCTTTTGATAAAACAAAGTAAATACTCGTCGCTTTTTCCATATTTCACTTAATTAATCCTGCATCCAAAAGATTTATATTATTTAGAAAGCATTATTTTATTCTTTTCTTTTTTCTATTAATCAAATAACCTAAAGCTATTTGCAAAAGAGAAAAAACAAATTCGGATTCGTGAGAATTTAATCTTTTAAATGGAAATATTTTCTTTTCCATTATATCCAATATTAAATCGTATGTTTAGATAAGTTTTTTTTTTCCCCGAATTTGAAATTCACGTTGCCAAGGACAAAAGTCTTTACATTCGATAAAATTTATTTGGAAGGAAAAAGAAAGAAATTGTATTTTCGAACAACTTTTTCCTTTCCTTTTATTGAAGTTTTATTACTTTCTCTTACCCTATATATATGAAATATATAGAGAAAGTATTGCGATCATGTCAAAAATTCGATGTCGAGATTTTGATGGATATACATGTTTTGAGGTCCCCTGAGTCCATGGGCGTAACTAGAGAATCTGGCTGGGGGGGGGCCATGGGACCAGCCATCCTCGTTGGGGGGGGGGGGGCATGAGACCAGATAACATCGGTGGGCGAGTCATTCCACGTCAAATCGATACACTTATTAACTTCACCATCTCAGATTATAGAGAAAAATTAATTAAAACAACCCTTGCGTTAGTTTTTTGTCATAATTGGGAAAAATTACACAGGCTAACAGTGATTTTGGTACCGGGGGTATTTTGAGCTGATCTCCGAGTATATGCGACGTCCTTTTTCCAAAAATATCGTCCGTTTTGCTCGAATAGCTCTAGTTTTAGAGATATAGAGAATATAACGTTTTAATTGAAATTCTGCTCTAAAGTGGCTCTTATTTTGAGTTTTCTAGATTTTTTTATGGTGTTTTCTCTTAAAAATATACAGGTAGCTAAGATACATAGAAAATCTAGAGATTCTGCCCAATCAGAAGTGCAAATCGGTTAATTATTAACGAAATTTTTATTAAATTTTGTTTTTTTTTTTTATCTAAATTTTTCCGTTTTTACTTGAGCCCTGAGGGCCCCAGGGCCTATTTAAAGAGAAATTTTCATTAAATTTTCTTTTTTTTTTAATCATTTTTACTTGACTCTGAGGGCCCCGGGTCCTCTCAAAGGGAAATATTTAATTTTTTTTTTATATATATATGAGGGCCTATGCCGGCTCGGGGCCTGGGGCGGACCTACCCCCCCTCCCACGGTTCGCTACTGAGCCTGTGTAATTTTTCCCAATTATGACAAACAACTAACGCAATGGTTGTTTTAATTAATTTTTCTATGATCCCATCATGATCCCTCGATGAGGCTTATATTATCTTTTAACCTTTAAGCAAGGACCATTTTTTTTTTTACTTTTTGAGAAAAATTAATTTAAATTTTTGATTTTGAAATTAAAATTTTTTTCTTTATTACCACCCCAGGTGTGTTGTTAGGGCTGGACGGTAATGGGTTTTCATTACCGACCTCGATAATGAAAAAAAACCGGTTTTTCTCGAAAGTCGGTAAAAACCGGTAAAAATTTTTTACCGCCCGCGGAACCAAAGTTTGCCGCCGCGGAACATTTTTTTTTCGCGGAACCAAAATTTTTTTTTCGCGGCACATTTTTTTTCCCGCGGAACCAAAATTTTTCCCCGTCCGAAAAAATATTTTACCTTTTTTTTTAGAGACGCCAATTTTTTTTGCCGCCCGCGGAACAGAAATTTGCCGCCGCGGCACACATTTTTGTTTTTCGCGGAACCAAAATTTTTTACCGTCCGAGAAAAATAAGTTTTTACCGACTTGCGAAAAAAACCGGTTTTTACCGAAATAGAGGTTCGTTACCGCGTTTTCGGTAAAAAATTTTTACCGGTTTTTACCGGTAAACCGGTTTACCGTCCAGCCCTATGTGTTGTATATCATTGGAAAGGGTGTCTGAAAAGCTGTAAAATGACACCTCATTCATCTCTCTATCTCATCTCTAAGAGATTTTAGAGCAATTTAAATAGATGTGGTTAGGTCGATTTTTTGCCATTTTTGACAAATTTAACCCGCCATATTTCTTAAACGAGTTGAGATATCAAGTTGAAATTGGGGCTTTTTCTTAGTCTCTATTGACTCTACCTATGACCCAAATTTCATACAAATCTGAGATGGTGATGTTAAAAAGTGTATCGATTTGACGTGGAAAGAATAACTCGGGCCTGGAAAGCCCCATATTTTCTCAATTTTTCTTGGGGCAAAGATCTTTCTGGGGGGGCCACGAGCCTTCTGGGGGGGCCAGGCCCCCCCCGGGACCCCCCTAGTTACGCCCATGCCTGAGTCCAAAAAAATGGGTCCTGCAAATTAGTCTGTGTGTGTATGTGTGTGGACATTTTTGACCATGAAGGAAATGAGCTAGGAGGTTTAAATTTTATATTTAAGTTAGGCACCTTCCGAACTCGTCTAAATAAGCTTTTAAACAAAATCGGTCAAAAAGTACTAGTGCTTTAATGATATACTTTTTCAGTTTTTTTCGATTTTCTCAAAATTCGGCCCAAGGATTTTTTAAAAAATTCATAAATCAACTATTTTTTAGATGCTCTTTAAAATGTATATCAGTAAAATTTTTCGTTGAAATCGTTTGAAGTACACTTTACTGATGTACTTTTTCAGTTTTTTGCGATTTTCTCAAAATTCGCTTCAACGATTTTGTTTAAAATTCATAAATGAACTATTTTTTAGATGCTCTTTAAAAAGTATATCAGTGAAATTTTTCGTGGAAATCGTTTGAAGTACACTTTACTGATGTGGGAGCATTCGTAGATCAGCGCCATCTATGAATCATCGCATGGTCAAGTTTGGAACTAAAGGGCTAAGAGCAACTAAATAAGTATATCTTGACACAAAAAATCTGGTGTGAACAGCACGGTGCACAACTTTCTCTTACCGAAGGGTAAGAGAAAGTTGTGTGCTGTGCGCCAGTCACACCAGATTCTTTTTAATGTAAATTCAGTACTGGGCGGAGGAGAGGGTATTTTCTGAAAATAAATATTTTTTGTAATATTTATTTAAAAATTCAGAAGACCAGAATAAAAAAATCACAAGTAAATCTTCTTTTGGCAAGTTAATGCGTTACGAAACGCTGCACTCTCCGCGTGAACAAGTCTAGGGAGAGTTCATTTCCAAGTGCAAAGTCCAGAAAATTTTATTAAGCAATGACGTTACTAAATAATAAGAAAATGGCGGAGGCCGAAGCGATATCAAAATCAAAAATTAAATATTAGAACAGTCTGACAAATTTCCTAGTGTGAATATGAAGTTTCACTTCTCTAGTAGTTTTGTGGGGAGTAGATCCCTAATTACGGGGCTGTCCTTTTTAATTCTTCAAGAGATTAGTTTTGTAGACATTAATTAATTAAACAAATATATTACTAAATAAAAATTCCACCATGGCATTCAAATAAATTTTCGTGAACCTAAAAAAGCGCTTTAGGCTTTAAGACTGAACTAAATTAAAGAAATGTATTCTTGGATCGCTTTAGAATATTTGGCGAGACATCAAAAAATGGAGAGGTTTAAGTGTTCCAGATTAAATCCCGAGGTCCAGATATCATCGAAAAAAAAAACGAAGAAATAATTCGATTTAAAATAATATATTACCCGTTGATCTTTTTTTTTAAATATGATTAAGTTATTTAATGAGAAATGAAATATGATTTTTTTACAGAGAGAGAAAAAAAAATTAAATTTATATGCGTCCATCTGAATCATTTGTTATTTTTTTTCTTTCATGGCTTCCTTAAGAAAAAAAAAAAAGAAGTGATGAAAAGCTGGTGGATTAAATTAAATTAATTTGTTCTAATTTAACTAAAATATATGAATACTAATTAACCATTTGGCTAAATATTGGACATGGTTTGAATTTCGATGAAGGACTAAAGTTTTTTTTTTTTTAATAAAGATTTTAATCATATTTTAATAAATGAGGCAGAGAAGAAAACAAATCTTGAGTTCGTTTCCAAAGACAGCAGGTATATTTTATAATTTCATCGGGATAATTAAATTAAATATGAAATGTTAATTAAAATTTAATAGCTACTCTGATTATTTTAGAAAATAGAGGTTTGCGTCCATCAATAAAATTTTAAGATGACACCATTGACTGACACAAAAAAAAATCATTGCTTAAAAACTTTCAAATTTAATAGCCTACAATAATATAAAAAAATTAAAACCACCCTGTAATCAATCATGTACACTTGCATTTATGATAGGAAAAAGTCTGTTCAAATAATTTTCAATAAATAGATCATCTATTAAGCATCTGGGACTATTTAGATTCCAAAAAATCAAGTAAACAAGGTTTCAGCTAATAGAGCGGGCGCTGGAGGTAGTTGAGTATGCAAAATTTGAGGACCGAATTCTGACAATGGATTTGGGCTAAGAATAGCTCCCAGAATAAGGATCCGGATCTTGCCGGGCCAATTTTTGGTCCAATTTTTTTTACCCCCCACCCCATAGGAAATCAATGGAGTGCATGCTAAGATGATGTGAAGATTTGCAATTATGGTCAAATTCGAGTACTTAAAACCTCAAACAATGAAAAAACTGTCTTGTCAGCAACTGAGGGGATCCTCTAGAGTCCCTGAGAAGTACTATCTTGCCACCAGTTGTGGTGGTCCCCTCTAACCCCTTCATCTCTTTTCTCTCTCTTTGTTATAAATTTAAATATACGGCTTTAACACCATGCCAAATTGTGGGGACCGGCAATTATGTTCATAATCCACTACCTGGTATCCCAATCAATGAAAAATACTATCTTGCCGCCAACTGCGGTGGACCCCTCTAACCCCTTCACCCTTTTTCTCTCCCTTTATTATACATTTAGATGTACTGTCTTAAAACCATGCCAAATTGTGGGGACCGGCAATTATGCTCATAATCTACTACCTGGTGTATTTATAATAAAGGGAGATAAAAGAGGTGAAGAGGTTAGGAGGGGACCACCACAACTGGTGGCAAGATAGTATTTTTCATTGATTGGAGCACCAGGTAGTGGATTATGAGCATAATTGCCGGTCCCCACAATTTGGCATGATGTTAAGGCCGTATATTTAAATTTATAATAGAGAGAGATAAAAGACGTGAAGGGGTTAAAGGGGACCACCGCAGTTGGCGGCAAGATAGTATTTTTTCATTGATTGGGATACCAGCTAGTGGATTATGAACATAATTGCTGGTCCCCACAATTTGGCATGATGTTAAAGCCGTATATTTAAATTTATAACAAAGAGAGAGATAAAAGAGGTGAAGGGGTTAGAGGGGACCACCGCAGTTGGTGGCAAGATAGTATTTTTCATTGATTGGGATACCTGGTAGTGGATTATGAACATAATTGCCGGTCCCCACAATTTGGCATGGTGTTAAAGCCGTATATTTAAATTTATAACAAAGAGAGAGAAAAGAGATGAAGGGGTTAGAGGGGACCACCACAACTGGTGGCAAGATAGTACTTCTCAGGGGACTCTAGAGGATCCCCTCAGTTGCTGACAAGACAGTTTTTTCATTGTTTGAGGTTTTAAGTACTCGAATTTGACCATAATTGCAAATCTTCACATCATCTTAGCATGCACTCCATTGATTTCCTATGGGGTGGGGGTAAAAAAAAAATTGGACCAAAAATTGGCCCGGCAAGATCCGGATCCTTATTCTGGGAGCTATTCTTAGCCCAAATCCATTGTCAGAATTCGGTCCTCAAATTTTGCATACTCAACTACCTCCAGCGCCTGGTCTATAAGGGAATTAAATAAATAAAAAAACATTTATTTTTTATTTTTTGCTGTCGACATTTCGAGGACACTTTATGACTGTTGAAGTGGGCAAATGTCGATAGCAAAAAAATAAATAAAAGTTTATTTATTTAATTTCCTTAGCTGAAAGCACGTCTGTTTAATTTTTTGAAACTTTGCTACCTTAGATTTCATTTTTAATAAAATGAATTAAATAAAATTTTACGAAATTGAAATAATTATCATTCAAGAGAATCGATCCAGTAAACTATGAAACGAGAAGCGAAGAACGGGAAACAAAAATTATAATTTAAATCGAAATCGGCAAGCTTAGTCGGAAGAAAGACCAAGAACTTTGCAGTTAAGTATTGCCAAAGTACGTGTGAAAATATGATGGGTAGTCACGAAGAATAAGCGTTGTAGAACAACCGCCTAGTAGTCATCGTTACAAATTTTTAAAATATTGAAAAATTGCATTATCAGGCAATAAAATAAAATCAACAGCCAAAAATGAGTGAAAATGTGAATTTTGAAGATATAAAATATTTTGCCGACCCCGTAGCACGGGAACAAAGCAAAAACTGAATAAGTATTTTATATTTTGATTTATTTGAAGATACGGACCTCATCCTTTTGGTTGTTAGCAGTGGTGGAGGATAGGTAATGAATTATTGAGAGATGGGGGGGGGGGGGTAGAAAAGTATTCGGGGAGGGAAGGGTAATGGAGGTAATAATGATTTAGTTTCCTATTCAAATTGCAATTAATAAACAACTTTAGAATGTGTTTATTAAAGCTTTTGTGGTTTGAAATATTATTATTAGGAGAATTTTAGAAAATTATAGACCACATTTTTGTATTAAATATTTATTAAAAATATATAAATACTGTACGTTTCGACTGCTTATTCTGCAGCCGTTATCAAGTACTGTGCACTTGCTCCGACTCAAGTGAATTAACTGTCATGTCCGTTACTTGCCTTTTTATATATAGCGACGTCAGTGCCATCTGTCGGCATTTCCGTGAAGTTAGATTCAAATTTTCCCGCTATTTTCACTCATTTCCCAGAAGTTAGTTAGCGCTGTATATAAAAAGGCGGACATGACAGTTCACTTGAGTCGGAACAAGTGCACAGTACTTGATAACGGCTGCAGAATAAGCAATCAAAACGTTGTACAGTATTTATAAATTTTTAATAAATATTTAATACAAAAATGTGGTCTATAATTAAAAATTCTCCTAATAACTTTAGAATGATTAAAATAATATTAATGTCTTTTTCTGTCTAAAGAGAAGTCTTCTGCCCCCTCCCCCACCCTCTGGGATCGCTAGTGGTTAAAATAAATGAAAATAGAAAAATTATTTTTAAACTAAAGCGACTATAATAGTATTTGATATATCACGTGTAATTAAAGTGAAGTGCGCCGTGAGAATTTTTAATTATAATTATTTCGAAAGTTTAGATAATAATAAATGCAATTTATTTTTAAAGAGGTTATTTATAAAATGTGAAATAGAGTAAATGTAATTAGTTTTGAAAAATAATAATTGAAAAATAAGTAATAAAACGAGCATAGATGCAATGGAAATTGTAGAATAGATCCGTTATTAGATTTATATTTATTTAAATAAAAAAATATTCAAATAAACATTAATTGAGTTAAGCTAGATAATAAAAATATATGGAATAAAAATTTTTAAAACGTTTAGGGGGAGAGAAAGGGGATGGTTTGACTTGTGCTGCCCTCAGCGGCACCAGCCGGAAGCTGGGGTCCAGAGGGTCCCGGGGATCCGGGGGGACGTCTAGACGTGTCTGCCAGGGGACACTCCTCCTCTGGGACTAATTGGGCCAATAGAGAGACAAAAGGACATTAAGATTCTTTTATGAGTCTGTCAAGCTATTTTTGTATACATGATGATATAATATTTCATTTTATTATAAATATATCATCTCTATATATGGATAAAAATCAAATATTATCAAGTCAAATTAATTGGAATGAGTTCGAGTTGTATTCATTTTCTAAAATATTTTCTTTTCGAGTGTGCCTCATATGTTAGATTTAAAAAAAAAAAAGCTGGTGTGACTGGTCGCACAGCACACAACTTTCTCTCACCTTCGGTAATCAAAAGTTGTGTTCTGTGCTTGTCACACAAGATTTTTTGCGACGACATATATTTAGTTTCCCAGTCAGTACAGTCGAATTTCAAGATATAAAATTTATAAACATGGGAAAATATTTATTTTTTGTTACCATGGCAAGCATTTCTCTTATCTACCCTACGAAGTACAAAAGTAAAGTGATCTTCAGAAGATTTCAATGGTAAAATGAAAATATACATTTTAAAGAGCATCTAAAAAAATAATTGAATTTTGAATTTTAATCAAAATCGTTGAAGCGAATTTTGAGAAAATCGAAAAAAAAACTGAAAAACTACATTAGTAAAGTACTAATACTTTTTGGCCGAATTTGATTAAAAGCTTATTTTCAGGCCCTAGAGGGGTGCCTAACTTAAATATAAAATTTCAACCTCCTAGCTCAATTCCTTCATGCTTTAAATTGAACACAGACACACAGAAAGACAGACCATGTCGCGAACACCACTTTTTTGGATTCAGAGGACCTCAAAACGTATTTTGGGCTACATAACGTCTATGCAGTCCAAAATACTTTGCATAATAATTTTTTTATGAATGGATGCATAAGGTCCAAAGACCTATGATGCCCATTGTCACATACAACCAGGAAGAATATGTGAAAAATAAATAAGAGTGGGGGGATAGACTCAACTGAGAGATCTAACAGTAAGAAGATGCTTGTTGAGGTTAGATTTGAAGGTTTGGAGATTTTAAGTAAGGAAGTAAGGGAAAAATAGAGGCAGGAAGCTTAATTTGTTCAGGGCCCCATATCTTGTGGGTACGATGGACGGATACCACGAGCTGCCCTAGCTGAGACTGGCATCTCTTCCCTTCTATATTTTCAACAGGCGTCAGACCGTGCGACGGGCCGGCCTGTTCTATTCCTTCACGGTCGCAAAAACCCCCATCTCCTCCGCCGATTCCGCACCGCGGGATTAAGGCGAAGAAAGAAGAAGAAGAAGAGAGGAAGCCTATTCTAATCGCGAGAGGTCATGGAGGACAAAAGAACATTGAAATTAACACTACTTGTCGGAAGCTTAACCGCACAGACCGGTGCTGGTTTACTTTATGTTCATTAATTACCAATAACCAGACCAAACAAAAAACGATTATAATGAAAATAGTGTGAGATGACAATAAGAAATTCCCCAAGTAAATCTTGATTCACCCAAAGAGAAAGATATAGTAAGTATATATTAACGTTATTGGTTGTTGTTATCCAGACTTCCACACCATTAAGTCAATTCTAAGATAGCTTAGGACAAAATAAAAACCATTTTGTTGTTTTCTAATATATGCTATTTTTCAATATTTAGAAACAAAGAAAGTTTAGTGTAAAATAGCGATAATAATACTTTTTTTTTTTTGAAGAAGATAAATATGTTAGCTTTTGTTCTTTTATTTTCCTTAATAATTAATTATTCATTTTAAAAATTAAAAATAGAAATCTAACAGGAAAAATTTCTTAAATAAATCGAGGTAGTTATATTAAATAAATAAACTAGAAAGGCATACAAATATAAAGGCGGCTTTACACGTAACTGCAAACTTGACAAGCATGCAAAAAAACCCCCCCTGTGCAAGAAACAGCTTATGCTGAAAATTAGCCTAAAAAAGTCAAACTCAGAAGGTTATTTTTTCGAAGATAAAATATTAATATTTAAATTGAAATTTTAAATGAATTAATATATATTTCAAATGTCAAGACGTCTATAAAATGGTGGCGTTTTGCTTGCACAAATATGCTTGTGCATGATTAAAATTCAATCGAGCATCAAGCGGCTTGCACAATTAAAATGCTTGCGCAAAATTCTCCAACAGACACTACAGTTTGCTTGTACAAAAAGATGGCATGCTTGTCAATCTTGAAGTTACGTATGTAGCCGCCTTTATGTTCCCTCTGGGATAGCTATGCCACTGGTGAAATTAAGAATAATTTCAGAAGTAAAATTTATTATTCCCTTATTTATAAATTTATTTATTTTTTTAACTCCGACTTGATTCTAAATTGAATCAGAATGGAGAGGGGAAAAAGTCGGTTTCCTTGAAAAAGAAATAATATAGTAGAAAAGAAAAGAGAAGTACAACTTTAAGGTCGCCAAAAAGATTTGTAACTGCCATTTAGTCGGCTGATCTAAGAGTTGCCGACGCCAAAAAGCAAGATCCGGTGGCGCCGGCAAACGCAACGTTAATGCACCTTTTATTTAATAGAAACCAGATAAATAAAATCCACTTCCAGAGGGGAGGAGCTAGTGACCTTTTGCTTCTTTATCTTCTTTATTTTATTATACATATATGATAGCGAATTGGACGATTGATAAAATTCAATTTTTGAAAAATAAAAATAAGATCGAAGTGAATATTTAATGTTGTTTGTCAATGGAAAAACGAAAGCTATACAAATAAATAGAATTTGGTTGCTGTAAATATAGTTGAGCCAAGTCTTTATATGCTTCTCGATTAAGGAGACGTTTCGAGATATGGTTTTTAGATATAGAATGATTCACAGGAGGAGAGGATGTCAGCCAAAAGGAGAGCCTCAATCGAATAAAAATCTCTATTCAGACGATGTTTCGGTTTAAATTAAATAAATCCATCATCAGTTCTTAAGAGATTATTGGCAATCCCAAGGTGTACACCATTGAGATGCAGAGAGAGTTGTTATATATAAACATATACAAAACAAGGGCGGATCCAGAGGTGTTTCTCGGGGGGTAATCTGGTGTGACTCGTCGCACAGCACTATTTTTTTTTAATTTCGGTAATTTAAAAGCGCATTCTGTATTTGTTTGGCAGAATATAAATACACATCAAATTTTTAAGTATTAATTTTAAAAATTTTACATTAAAAATACATTTTTTTGCGAAAAAAGGTATTTTTTTCGAATCTCGGGGGAGTAATTACCCCCTTTACCCCCCCTTGTATCCGCCCTTGATACAAAATTATATAAAAATACAATACAATTAATAATTTTTGAACCATCTTCTAAATGATGTTGACAGAGTAGCTATTGGTAAATTTCCATATGTTCTCCCTTTGTAAGGTTATGAAAATATTGTATTTTCGCCTGGACCCCCAATATGTATATTAATAAATAACGGATATCGTAAAAGTCTTAAATGGCCTGAGTTGCCGAAAAGACTGTGTGAATGTGTGTGTGTGAGTGAGAATGAGAAAAAAGTGTGAATGTTAAAAAAAAAAAAAGTGGCTATGTAAAATTTATAAATATGGAAAATATTTATATTTTGTTACCATGGCAACCATTTCTCCTATCTTTCCTATGAAGTACAGGAATAAAGTGTGCTTCAAACAATTTTGAGGGCAAAATAAGAATATACATTTTAAAGGTATCTAAAAAATAATTGCTCTTTTAATTTTAATCAAAATATTTAGAGCGAATTTTGAAAAAATCTAAGAAAACTAAAAAAGTGCTTAAGTAAAGTACTAGTACTCTTTGGCCGCTTTTGTTTAAAAGCTTATTTTAACCCCTTGAGGGGATGCCTAATTTAAATATAAAATTTCAACCTCCTAGCTCTTTTAGTTCCTGAGATATTTTGTTCACAGACACACTGACATACACACAGACAGACCATGTCGCGAAAACCACTTTTTTGGACTCAGAGGACCTCAAAACTTATATATCCATCAAAATCTCGACATCGAATTTTTGGCATAAATCAAATACTTTCCCTCTCTATATAATAACATATATAGAGGTAAGAGAAAGTAAAAATTTAAAGAGAAAGTAGTGAGCATCTGTTACACCAGATATTTAACTGAAGGAAGATAGGCAACCAAATAATCAGCTTTTCTAATAATCGCAAGACATTTCACCGTTTTAGAACAATTAATCAAAATCGAGCTTTATGCACTCAAGTAAATAACCCAAAGTAAGAAACTTTATTACCATCTTAAATACCAGCTAATTCAAAAATGTCACCACTAACAACTTTTCTAATTAAGTTAATTATACATTGATTGATGATGATGAATAAGTGTTATTCAAAATAAGGTATATTTTTTTTTCTCCTCAATTAAAAGTTTGTTCCCGTGACAAATCTAAGACTGTTAATTATAAGAATGAAATAAAGTAGACTTTTGCTTCATAAAGTTTTTCAAAAAAAAAAAAAAAATATTAATTTTTAAAAGCTTCAATTAATTCCTAAATATAGGCCACTTCAATGTCATTTCAATTTAAATAATAGTAAGATAATAAGCATACCGTTTTGTTAAATTTGAATAATGCATTGTATAATAATAAATATAATAAATGTTATTTTATTAATTTCAACCATTTAAAATCAATTTACTATATTAAGATAAACACACCTCAAGCCATTAAATACACTCTACTAATTTTAGTAACCACCTGTATAAATAAATATCAGTATAAATTTAATAAATAATTTTGGAAGCGAAACTTAAGGAAAATAGAGCAAATTCGATTAATGTCCCTCAAAGTATCCCGTTTGGTAACGCTTTAAAGAGGCATGTAGTGAACTTAGTATAGCGGGCATAAAGAAGTTTTACTTCAATAAAAGAATGAAATAAATTCAAAATAAACGATTTTATATTATAATAGCCTTCGGGCTTGGTGTAGCGTGCTACCTTCGTATGTCAAAAAGTCGCGGGTTCGGACGCCAGGCAGTTCGATGATTTTATTTAAGCCATTTGGACACCAATTAGCTTAAATAAGAATGCCTGGACCCCCAATATGTATATTAATCAATAACGGATATCGTCAAAGTCTTATATGGCCTGAGTTGGCGAAAAGACTGTGTGAATGTGTGTGTGATGATGCACTTTTACTGTTTTTGTTTTCGATTTTCACGATTTTGATTAAAATTCAAAAATCAATTATTTTTTAGATGCTCTTTAAAATGTATATTCTCATTTTGCACTTGAAATTTTTGAAGCACACTTTACTCTTGTATTTCATAGGAAAGATAGGAGAAATGGTTTCCATGTTAACAAAATATAAATATTTTCCCCCTGGCTAGACGGGCAGAATAAAAAAAAAAAAAAAATAAAATAAATATTTCTATCTAATTTATCGTCGGAAACTAATTATATTTCGACACAAAAAATCTGGTGTGATAAGCATTCGATTACTGAAGGTAAGAGAAAGTTGTATCCTGTGCGACCAGTCACTCTGATTTTTTTTAATACTAATTAAATATTCTTTTTTTTCTCTAATTAATAATATATTTTTTTTTTTAATCTATAAAATAAATTTATGGTATATTAATAAACTCGATTTGCCATCGTATTATTACGCGAAATGTCACATTTACATGTCTCTTTTTATTCAATTGTTATAAAAAAGTAGTAAAATATCTCTATCTTTAACCGTCTCATAAGAAAACCTTGCAAATAAATTTACCTGTTCAGCAAAAAAAAAAAAGTACAAAAAATAAAATCAATTATTTATTTCCTTTTTATCATCAACTAACAAATAGTTTTTACTATCTAGCTATTTATTTATAAAAAAAAAAAGTAAAAATCCTTTTTTTCCTAGAAAATTAAATTTACAACCAATCACATAAAAATTACCTGATGATAACAATTCAAAAGAAATCTTTAAAAGGAGAAAGTAAAAAGTTCTATTTAAAGTATTTTTAAAATACGGTAGTTATTTATTATCAGTGTAATTTTGTTATTTAAAGTAAATTATAAGAAGCGGATTAATAAACGATTCTATTGGACACCTTTCTATCACCCTAATTAAAAATGAAAAATCTGATGTGACTGGCGCACAGCACACAACTTTCTCTTACCTTCGGTATAATAAAGTTGTGTTCTGTGCTTGTCACGCCAGATTTTTTGTGTCGACATGTATTTAGTTCCCGACAGTACGGAACATTTGAATTCAGATGTAAAATTTATAAGTATGGGAAAATATTTATATTTTGTTACTATGGCAACCATTTATCCTATCTCTTCTATGGAGTACAAGAGTAAAGTGGTCTTCAGAAGATTTCAATTGCAAAATGAGAATATACATTTTATAGAGAATGTAAAAAATAATTGATTTTTGAATTTAAAAAAAATCGTTGGAGCAAATTTAGAGAAAAACGAAAAAAACTGAAAAAGTGCATCAGTAGAGTACTAGTACCCTTTGGCTGATTTTGTTCAAAAGCTTCGTGTCACGTCCCTTGGGGGTGCCTAACTTAAATATAAAATTTCAACCTCCTAGCTCTTTTCGTTCTTGAGATATATTGATCACAGACACACAGACAGACCATGTCGTAAAAACCACTTTTTGGATTCAGGTGACCTCAAAACGTGTATATCCATCAAAATCTCGACATCGAACTTTTTGACATGAAATGAATACTTTCTCTCTCTATATATATCAACATATATATATAGAGGTATGAGAAAGTAAAAAATTACA
>JAKCPI010027040.1:0-24522 GCA_023213315.1 Euborellia annulipes
GAATAAATAAAAAGTATAATGATAAGATAATAATAGAAAAAAATTAAATTCCCGGTATTAATATAGGTAACATATATTGAAAATAGACGAGATAAGGGAGAATTTCGTTGAATTGTATCAGGAAATCAGTTGAGAATATTTTTATTCCAACCCTTCTATTTGTTGGTGCCAAACCAATATACGTGTTTCAAAGAAGTTGTCAACATAAATCGAGCCCCTCTCCCCTCTCAATCCCCCTCAAATCTTGAAATATCCAAGCCACAATGCTTCTCAGTTACATAATATAAATAATACCGTCTAGGTTGATAAATTACATTTCTATCGCCAGTGAGTCTTTTTATTGACTTTATTGATATCTTTTAGAGGAAATAAATTTTTAATAAAATATTTTTTTTATAAAAAATACTATTTCAATATGAATATTTATATTTGATAAATATTAGGAGAAAGAAATTATTAAATATTTACCGGCTACCCAGAAACATGGATTTCGTTTTCAATTCAAATATTTTCTCATCTCACCGTCTTGGGGTTGGCGTAGCAGCATGCATATCTTATGCTATTCTTCTTATTTGAATTTCAATAACAATTGAAGGAAAAAAGAAAAAAAAATTTATCATCCTGTTGACGTTTAATCCCCCAAACAGAATGATAAAAATTCGGTAATTGAAAGTTGAGTTCTGTGCTTGTCACACCTGAGTTTTTTATGTCGACGTTTCTGATAGTAGGTCTTATTTTAGATAGAATTCAAGATGTAAAGTTTATAAACATAGATATATTTTGACAAAGATTACTCCTTTTTTCTATGAAGTACAAGAGGGTCTTCAAACCATTTTGAGGGCAAAATGAGAGTATACATTTCAAAGAGCATCTAAAAAATAATTGATTTATTAATTTTAATCAAAATTGATCGAGATAATTTTGAAAAAATCGAAAAGAAAAATACATCAGTAAGGTACTCGTATTCTTAGCCCGATTTGATTGAAATTCCTCAAGACGCGTGTGGCATGTGGACTTAGCTTAGGAATAAAATTTGGGTTTCGAGAATTTTTTCGTTTTTGAGTAATCCCCATAAACCACATTTTTTGACATTTCATTTGAAATTCATTAAATTTATTGATAAAAAATTCTAAATTCTCAAAAGATCAATTCCAGTTAAAATATCAAAACATTTACCTAAATTTCCATGAAAGCCATTTTATTGCTTTTAAATCCCTGTTTTAATTATTTTCTGAAAATTCCCATTAAAAGAGAGGATCTCCCTTTTAGCGTGAATTTGAGTTGATTTCGCAATAAATTCAATCAATTTCAAGTGAAATATTAAAAAATGTATGTTAACAAAATAACTGAAAAACTATACAACTCTCGATACCCAAATTTTATACTTAAGCTAAGCTTACATGTCGAAGGCTTCTCGTCGATTTTGAATAACATTTGTCAAAAAATACTAGTACTTTATTGATGTACTTTTTTTTTCGATTTTCTTCAAATTCTCTTTATCAATTTTAATTAAAATTTATAAATAAATTATTTTTTAGATGCTTTTTAAAATTTATATTCTTATTTTGTCCTCTAAATTGTTTGAAGCACACTTTGCTCTTGTAATTAATAGGGAAGATAGAAGAAATGGTAGCAAAAATGGCAATCGAAAGTTGTGCACTGTGCTGTCACACCAGTTTTTTTCTGTCGAGATATATTTAGTTTCCCATAGCACCATAGTTCCAAAATTGACCATTTGAGTTTCATAAAAAAAATTTATTTGAAATTGTTTTATAAACCATCTAAATTTCTTGAACGACTTAATTAATATTTATAATATTAATTAAGTCTTTCAAGAAATGTCTATAACATTTTTTCAACTTTTTTTTAGCTCTAAAATAAGTTTTCTTCTTCTAATCTCAGATAACTCTTCGTCATCCCCTAAAAATAGACTTGTTTCTTCAATGTCTGCCAGTAATTGAACTAGTATTATTTGAAATTACTTGGAAAGGTGTTACAAATGAAAGACACTTAACACTCTTGAGTTAATTCTCTTGTAAATGTCAATCAAGAATGAATCCACCCGATGCCTTTTACCTTTAGTTAGGATTTCCTTTTTCCACCCACATGCAGAGATAAGATGTCACTGAATGACGTAATCGATTTCGTTCCAAAATAAAAAAAAAAACAAGTAAAAAATTTATATATCTGCGGGGATATAAGTAAAATTTTTCACTTCACTTTTGTTTAAACTTTGACTTTTGAATGTAGGCTTTCAAAGTTGTTATCATTAATAAAATAATTTTTTCGGTTTATTTGTAAAAATTACAACTTTTCGGCCACCCTATCTCAGGGAGATTAACTGAAGAATGCACAGAATGAGTGGCCGAAACGTTGTAATTATTACAAATAGCTAAACCTGAAACAAAACTATTTTATTAATTTTATTTTTACTTTCTCTTACCTATATATGTAAATATATAGAGAGGGAAAATATTGCATTAATGTCAAAAATTTGATGTCGAGATTTTGATGAAAATAGACGTTTTGAGGGGCAATTAGTCCAAAAAAGTCGGTCGGTGAATAAAATAACTCAAAAACGAAAAGAACGAAGTTAAAATTTTATATTTAAATTAGACACCCATCTAACACGCAAAAATAAACTTTTGAACAAAATCGGCCAACGAGTAATAGTACTTAATTGATGTACTTTTTCAATTTTATTCGATTTTCTCAAAATTCGGTCCAACGATTTTGATTAAAATTCATAAATCAATTATTTTTTAGATACTGTTTAAAATATATATTCTCATTTTGCCCACAAAAATTGTTTACTCTTCCGAAGGTAGAAAAAGTTGCATGCTTGTGCGACCAATCACACCAGATTTTTTAATTAAGTTTCATCCCAATCTGAGAGCTATTCTTTATAAATAGTTTTACTTTTCTTCTATTTTATTTTCTCTCATCTCCTCCTTCTTTAGTTATTCCAACTTTCGGGACGTTTTGTTTCCTCTATTTCCTTTTGTTGATGAGATCGATTGTTGTTTCTTACTTGTTAATTTAATTAACTTTTTAATAAATGGAATAAAAAGTTGTTTATTTGGTATTTCATTGTTAATATATTATTTCAACGTATTCAGAAAATCTCTTAGGGTTATGATGATGTTGAATGATGCTAGCTAGCTGGGGGTTCGTTGTCAACTGATAAATCGCCGATGACGTCATTGTCCCCTATTTTCGAGCCAAATCGATGTCCCCCATCCACGATCTCTATTTAGATCCCTCTCCAACTTCATTACACCTACACGCACCCCTTTCTGGCACTTTTTCTCTATATATCTTCTCTTTTGACTCATTCCATTTATGTCTGGTCCATTTATCTTATTTCTTTTTTTTTTTTATTTTGAATTTATAATTATTCTTCACATTTGTCTTTCTTTTATTTATCTAAATAAAAAACAAACCTTTCTCTCTATTAAAGTGGAATAAAAAAAAAATTCCATTCGCTAGCCAAAATGTCGATTATCGAACTTTTGAAAGCAGAAAAAAATCGGTGTTTATATTCGATTAGATCTGTCTTTTGGATTTTTTCTTTTTTAATGGAAGGGAAAGTTGTGCTTTAAAATTACATTTGATTTCTGACACCCAATCGATCTATGGACACGTGTAGAGCATATTCACTTGTATGATTTCATATTTTAACTTAAATACACTTTCTATATAATAGAACTTCAGGACTGGATGAGTGATTTCAGATTTTTTGGGGAGTGGGACGTGGTCTTTAAAATTGTATTTTCTCTTTTCTTTGGACGTGTTTGGTATTATTATAAATTTAACTAATATTTATTTAAATTTAAATTTTGTTCAGCCCTTGTGAATTCTTCATTCACTGTTAGCAATAGCTGAAACATTCTTAAATTTAATTACAAGTACCTACCTATTTGTAAGTAAATTTTAAGAAAAAAAAAAATGTTTGCCCCTCCCCCCAAGAAAAAAATTTGCCTCCTCTCCAAGAAAAAGTTGAAATGACGCCATTGCTCCTAGCTCAATTCCCCATGCTTTAAATTGAACACAGACACACAGACAGGCCAAGTCGCGAAAATCACTTTTTTGGATTCAGGGGACCTCAAAACGTGTATATCCATCAAAATTTCGACATCGAGTTTTTGAAATGATAACAATACTTTCTCTCTATATATATATATTACATCAAGGGCGGATCCAGAGGTGTTTCTGCGGGGGGGGGGGGGTAATCTGGAGTAACTCGTCGCACTGCACCCTATTTTTTTCTTAATTTCGGTAATTTAAAGGACCATTCTGTACTTGTTGGCCAGAATATAAATACAAATCAAATTTTTAAGTATTAATTTTTAAAATTTTACATTAAAAATAAATTTTTTTGGCGAAAAAAAGGTATTTTTTTCAAATCTCGGGGGGGGGATTACCCCCTTTACCCCCTCCCCTTGTATCCGCCTATGTATTACATATATACATAAGTAAGAGAAAGTAAAATAGAGTACACTTTTATGTCAAATATTATATTCACTTATAATCTTTTAAGAGATTAATAGTTACCTTCACAAAAAAAAAAAACACCAAAATATAATTATAATAATTAAAATGCATTTGTTATAATCTCTGTCCTGGTTTTCTGACATGTGATTTTTTTTTAGTCATGCTGAATGAATTTGCAAATTTTTTCTTTTATTTAATAATGTAAGCACTAAACACCCTCTGATCTATATACAAACCTGATGAATAACAAAACAAAGACGTTAAAATAACACAAACAGAACTATCCTTGACCTATTCTACGTTTTAGAGTAAGATTTAGATCAGAGTTTATGTTTTGATAATACCAATAATAAATATAAATATTTATAATCTGGTTTGAACTTCAAACTGAGAATAATCACATGGAGTGTTTAAAAAAAAAAATTACAAAAACATTTCTTTCCTATTATTTATAATCGAATGGTTTAAATTAAAATTTTTAACCCAACCTACTTATAATTTATCTTCGTTTTATCTTGGAAATTTCTACGGTCGTATAATTATTATTTCATATTAATAATACATTTTCTTACATATATATCTGTTTGAATCGAATAGTAAGTTTTTTTATCTCCATTCTACTAAACTTATTTTGTTCTCGTGCGTTAGATTGTCTCCGGACTTCAGAGGGGGTTAATCATCCCCCTTTTTTATCGCTTCTCTTTTTTTCGAGCATCTCTAAAAGATATTTTAGAGATAAATGTGCTCAAACCGCGATTTGATTGAAATTTCTTGTGTGATTCCTTAACAATCCATTCTTGAAACCTAGTACATATTCAGGTCTATTCTGTAAGCAAAAACTTTAACGCCAAAGCGTTAACATTTAGTCAATAAAAATTATTGTCTTGTCCAGAGGACGCCGTATTTAATGCATAAAAATGGCGTCTTTAACCTTAAAAGTAAGGATTTTGACAGCTTTGGGATAAAAGCTACATGTTAAAGACGCTGTTAAAACTTTGTTTAGAGAATATCCTTTTTAACGGTGCTGTGTCAGATAGTCCTACTAGATTGAAAATAACAAATCAAGTTAGTAATGGCATGCGCAAAAATATCGAGGGGTGTAAAAACACCAACAAGCAGAAAACGTAGCTATCTTTATATGGATCGTTAACGCCTGATGCTAAAAAGTAAAATATTAACGTCACTGTTAAAACTTGATTTTGAGAATAACATTTTTAACGCTGATATGGTTTTACCTTTTAACACCCAATTTATGATGTTTTAATTTTAACGCTTGTCTTTAGAGAATAGACCTGTATATGAGTCTTTTCTTTCACAATATCGCAGATCTTCCGATATAAGAAGTTGGCAAAATTACGCCATTTGCAATTATTGCTTGGATCTCGTTTCGATGTTAGAATAGCCGATATTTCCAGAAACCCAAAAAAAAAAAAAAAAAAATTAATTCTCTCATTTTAAAAGATAGTAAAAATCCATAATCTCCAAATCTGCTTAAAAATACTCAAAATACTTAAGATTATTTCAAAAGGAAAAAAAAAAAAAAACTACTTGGCGATTAATAAATTCAGCAATAAATCTTAGAAATATATAGATTGGTTTTATTTTGTTTTGAGCATGCTATTAAAAGCAATTGAATGGATCCTTGAGAAAAAGGGCTGAAACAAACAATTTATTGCTTTGGCTTTTTTTTTCTACCCCCTTCAACCCCCCCCCCCCAACTCCGACTTTCGATTTTATTTATTCTAAGAGATTCTTTTTTAAAGAAATTGAATTATATTTCAATTCCATCAAATTATCAGTAATCAAATTAAATTTTATATATTGTTTTTTATATAATTAAAAATCCGGGGAAATATTCTAATTTCTAAATTTTTAATTATTATTATTATTTTCTCTTTTTCGGCATTTAGAAGCGGGGGGGGGGGGCGAGAGGTTGGAGGGACAAATTTTTGGAAGAAGAATAATTTCACGAAATTCTGAAATCAAGTGGCCGTCACGCTCACCTCACTTAACTGCTCCAGACTATGAGACTTCTATGAGGGTATTTACAACAATCGCAGAACTATTCAGCAATTGAAGGCTAACATTCATGAAGAAATTGAATATACAAACGAGAAAGAGCTCGTCAGTGTGAAGAGCAAAATGTTGATTATTTTAAAGGAGTTTATTTTCAAAATTAAGTGAAATTTATTTAGAAGAAGTGTGTTTTCTTGAATATGGAACTCAATGAGGAAGGCAGCCAGCAGAAATAAAAAAAGTTTTATATTATTTCGTCGACGTTTCGGACACACTCCCATATTCAGGAAGAAATAATTGTCGCAAATGAGATGGAGAATTTGATAATATATAGACAATAACGATTATTAATAAAACGTACGTTGCGCAGAGAATTTAACAAAATTAACAATTGTATGGTGGGCTCACTGGTGAAGTGGGCTAGGGTGTCGACTACTACAAAGAAAATCCCTGTTCAAACCCTGGGCGTGCGGGATTTTTCATAAAATAAAAATATTTATTTAATGTAAACAAATCCTCAAGTAAACACTGGATTGGAATATTCCAACAATCCCCCAGGGAACTCTACGAGGAGAGGGAGTTGCTGTGACATCCCGTCCTGTGGAAGAGACGTAAAGAAGGTTCCCTTTGAATGATGCATTCTTCGAAAGGAGTAGGCTACACGCCGGTGCTGAGGGAATCCCTCCTCAAACTAAGACATCCTCCATAGTTATTTCATTTTAAAATAGTCTAGTAACTTTGGGGCCATCCTGTTTCAATAAATATGACTGGACCCCAATATACTGTATAACGTAATTATAAATTATAGGGTAAACATGGGCGTAACTTGGGGGCCCCCCCCCCCCCCAGAAAACTCCCTGCCCCAAGAAAAATTGAGAAAATATGGGGCCGAAAAAGACATAATAATAATAATTAAAATATTTAGATATTTGACAATATTTCGCCCTAATTTATTCCATGTTTCTATTTAAATAATATTCATAGATGCATACAATTTTTTTTTAAATATTTAAAAAAAATCTACTACATAATCTTGTGATTTTTATTTCCTTCAATAAAACACAAGAACGAATAGCGGAAACCGTTAACTAAATGTAAGGTTCTCGATTACCTAATATGGGGCGCTCTAATGTAATCCTAGAAATAGTAAATGGAGGAAAAGAGAGAGAGAGGGGGGAAGGGAGAAGGGAGAATAACGTTGTGCAGAGGTTGTGTTTGTGCTTTTCTACTACTCGCATTCACACAGACACACACTCACTTATATACAGTTACATATCTTCTGGGAGGATTTTCATTCATAAAGGCAATTTAGCCGCCAACACAGAGTCCTTACGGAACCCAAAATGTAAATTAAGTGACCTGTAAGCCTATAATCATCATCATCTATTTATTTAATAATAGGCATCGTATGACGCCCATAAAACTTTCTCCTAATTGAAATATATAGACAGATGCAATTTCGGATAATTTATATTTTTTGTAAATATGACTATGCCAGGGGGAATCTGTGACCTCAATTACTTTTATTATATTTATACTATAATTCACATTTTCGAAACTTATTCGGGATAATTTCCAAAAATATTTTTATTCTCAGGCTCATTTTAAGATTTTACTTTCTCTTACCTCTATATATGTTAATATATAGAGAGATAAAGTATTGAGTTCATGTCGAAAATTCGATGTCGAGATTTTGATGCATATACTACACATTTTGAGGTCCCCTGAATCCCTCCTTTTCGCGACATGGCCTGTCTTGTGTGTGTGTGTGTGTGTGTTTGTGAATAAAATATCTCAAGAACGAAAAGAGCTAAGAAGTTGAAATTTTATATTTAAATTAGGCACCCTCATAGGACGTGACACGAAGCTTTTGAACAAAATCGACCAAAGAGTACTAGTACTTTACTGATGCACTTTTTCAGTTTTTTTTTCGATTTTCTCAACATTCACTCCAACGATTTTGATTAAAATTCAAAAATCAATTATTTTTTAGATTCCCTTTAAAATGTATATTCTCATTTTGTCATTGTAATCTTCTGAAGACCACTTTTCTCTTGTACTCCATAGAAAAGATTGGACAAATGGTTGCCATGGTAACAAAATATAAATATTTTCACATATAAATTTTACATCTTGAATTTTAATATATCGGCGGAAATTAAATATATAGCGACGCAAAAAAATCTGGTGTGACAAGTACAAAACACAACTTTCGAGAAAGTTGAGTGCTGTGCGACCAGTCACATCAGTTTTAGAGTTCATTAGACTACAAATTTCATTTGTTAACATTGTATTTATTTTTTTCTTAACAACTTAGGATCGATTGTTCCTTAGGCCATCTATCCATGTTCAATGGTTGTTCAATGGTTCGTTCAATGTTTGCTTGATCTTCGTCGCTTTGTCTCTTCGCCTAGGCTAGGGACATAATAAAATAAATCTCATGTTCTATATCATCTTAAGGTTAAGTCTGTTAAAGAAAAGCCTTGTAACTGTGTTGCCTACGTATATTACCTATATTAAATAAACATTCAGTCGTAGCTGGAAATATTGTCGGCGGAAAAGAGTCGGAGGGGAGTTTATTCTCCCCGCTCCCAGGACATGAGATATTTTATATACATTTCTAACACCGTTTAAAATTTTAGGATTACAAAATTTCTTTCTCAATTTTTATATATTTTTTTAATAGCGCGTGGCTCATTGAGAAGACACTAGTCTCTTGTGCCGGGGTTTCGGGTTCGCTTCCCGTCCCAGGCGCGAAAAATTTATTTCATTTGAATTGACTACAAATCATTTGAAATAAATAAAATGGAGTCTAAATGGCCTTAGATGCCGAAAAAGACCTTAAAAAAATATATATATTTTTTTAATTATTTTTTTTTAGAAGGGGGATTGTATTCCCTGGTGGAGGTGGGTTCGGGTGATCCAAGAGGGGCCCCCACAAATGAATTTTAAAGAATATAAAATATTTTTTTATAATTTCTAATAATCTTGAAAATTTTTAACATCATGTTTTTCTCAATATTCCTGTTTATTTAATTTATTTAAGGTCTTTTTCGGCATCTAAAGCCATTTAAGCCTCATCCCTCTCGGATCATCCGAACCTACCTCCACCAGGGATTACAACTCCCCTTCCAAAAAAATAATTAACAAGAAAATAAAAATTTAGAAAAATTTTGTCATTCTAAAATTTTAAATTAAACTCTGTTAAAAATTATATAAAATTTCTTATACACTTTATTTAAAGAGGGAACGGGGAAAATACACTTCCTGGATGTTTATTTATTTCTAGATTTTTATTCTATTTTAATTCAAAACTTCGATGTGTGTTGTAGTGAGTAACCTATTCTAGATTTGTAGGGAATACTTTACGTTAAATATCAAATTTGAACCTCGATTTTTTTTTAGAAAATGAGGGACTCATTTTTTTTATACTGAAACAGTGAAGTACTATTTCCATAGAACTTCCATTTTCATTTTTTTTCTACGTATTTATGGTAATAGTCTCTTTAGCCTTAAAATGTATCTTCTAAATTCCATTAAGTTAAACATATCGTTCAGAATATTATTTATTTTGTAAACCCTTTATTTACATCTTTGAAATCGAACATATTTGTATTTATCATAAATGATAAATTAGAGATATTTTTTTTCTGCCATAGGGACAAGCTTTCAAAATTGAATGGAAAAAAAAATTTCTTGTTAGAAAACTTCATCTAAATTTCATGAGGCAATAAAAATGATCATGTTGTCTTTTCAAAACATTTTCTTTTGTCTTAATCAACATCCCTATATAGTAAAAATTAATATTTTTTCTAATTTGACCAACTTAAGCCAATACAAGTGAATAACTTTATTATCAGGAATATCATTTATCCGGATTCGAATTTATTTCTTGGTTTTCCCAATTGTATTTAGTTATTCTCGTCTCTGTTAATCTGTATATCATCATAGGTTGTTGTATAATAATCTCTTTCTTTGAATAAAACGATTGGATAATATCTCTTACGCTAAGTTACTTACTTTAAATAGACAAATATTGAATAATAGGTCTATTTTATTTGAAAACATTTTATCTTATCAAAAACAATAATAAGTTTATTTATTCTAAGAAAGGAAAAGTTAAAAAATATGTTGCTAATTTAGGAATTCATGTGCAAATAAGGTTGGAATTCTGACTTTAATTATGTTTTTTTTTTTTTTACATTACCCGATAAACAGAAAACAAATGATATCACCTATTTTTTTTTATATTCATTTAACTATACTATCAATTTTAGAAAAATAATTTTTGAAGGTAACAAGGATAAGCAAATAACTATAATTTTGAATTTTAGGCTTATTTTTTTAAAGATATAATGTTACAAATAAAATTACTATAGCGATACTATAATAAGATAAGATTATAAAACGTCATTGAAATTTTTTTTTTAGTATTCGAATTAATATTTGGGTTGGTGTCCCAAATTTTTTTTTATCCATTAGGTTATGTTGATTTTTTTAAGCGTCAAAATTATATCTTTTAGAAAGTTTCGATAATACTGTTTATACTGTTCTTGTAAGAGAGATAAAGAAACAGAGGAAAAGTCAGTCTTGGCGAAATGTCATTGTTATTGGATTGAATTATATTGTTGGAGCATTGTTTAGTCTTTGAAAATCTAGAGGTCAAATTTTTGTAATTTCCATAGTGAACAGACTACGAACATTTTGAGAAAAATGAAAAATAGGAGAGCTGAAAAAAGGACGTTACAATTATTATTATAATCAAAGATGCAATGTTCTTAACCCTTTGAGATTATAGAACCCCCCGATATCTCTCAATCATCAGTGTCAGACCTAATACGTTGTGGTTATTCTGAAGGGTAATTTTCATGGGAATAATACTGAGATGGACGTCCGTTTCCTTCGTCAGTAGGATGTATCTCAAATAGAGTTGGATAGTTTTTACCATAAGGCGGATTTGAACTTGAGTTGTCTTCAATTCAGAATTATAAGCTCAACTGCTTTATTCCCTCGGCTAATCGCCTCCTCAGAGATATATTATCCTTAATTCCTCCAGTTAAATTTGCCCAAGTACCTTCATCACAGCATGATCCATATTAATGACAGGTTTAAGAGCTACATTTGTAATAATACACAGGATTCGCAGGGACTTTGCAGCCAGGAGATTAAATAACAAAATCTTTTATTTAATTATTTATTTAAACTCCTGGCTGCAAAGTCCCTGCGAATCCTGAGTAAATCTCCACAGCAATAAAACATCATTGTAACAATACATTTTTTATATGCAATTTTTTTTAAATTTAGTCTTTTTCTGCATCTGAGGCCATTTAGACCCCATCCTTATTTATTTAAAATAATTTGTTATCCAATTCAAATGAAATATATTTTTCTCGCTTGAAACGGGAAGCGAACCCAAGTCTCTATAGGCACCAAAAGCTAATGTCTTCTCTCTGAGTTACGGGTCTCGGACTGAGCTATATATATCAACATTTTAAAACCTAAACATTTGTCACAGTGTATTTTAAGATAATCTACAAAAATTAAAAAGACTGTTTCCATATAACTGTGGTTTATTTGTAAAAATAACGTTTTAGCCACTCATTCTTTGACCTTCTTCAGGTACAATCGCTAAGAACCTTGCATCCATCTTAAATGAATTTAAAAAAACAATATGGCAGCCGCATCTGCACAGATGCTTAGTGATTTTAATATGAATTGTACCTGAAGAAGGTCCCAGAAACGTTGTAATTTACAAATAAACCACGGTTAAACTAAAACAAGTCTTTTAATAATGTAACAATTGTAAAAGCCTAATAATGCCAATAGTCTCCAAAAGTCTATTTAAAATGAATGGTTTTCGATAGTATCAATTCTCAATCCCCTCAATTGTAAACAACTCTGATTGGAAGTTTTATTGACCCAATTATTGATCAAATTTATTAATTAAAACGCTTTTTTTTCATGTTACAACATAAATAATTTTTAAATAATTGCACTCTGCATATATTTTATGCAATTAGGAAATTAAAAAATCTTCTATAAACATAACAAAACACTTAGAAACAAATTCATTATTAAAATATATAAATTCCAATGTCCCACTTAATTTTTTCACTATTACCTTGTAAATGTTGACTTATTCAAAATATTATTTAGTTTCTATGTAATCAATGCAATTGGTCAAGATTAATATAAGTTTTAATATTTACTCACCACTCCAAAATATCTTTTACTAATTGCTGTGTTTATTTTTATTGGATTAGAAAAAAATTAATGTTTTTTTTTTGTTTTTTCAGGATGTCGTTGATGATAAAATAGAAGTTGAAACTAGTAAGAAAATTGAACAAGGCCTCAAACAGGAACTCATTGGCATCGGCAAAATGATCGAGACTAGCAACAAATATATGTGAGTTATTATTATTATTATTTTTTTTTTACATGTTTAATAGGATATGTGTACAGTCGCCCCCACAAGTGCCTGATGTGCTCGAGAGGGGGGTGCTTTGAGGTTAGGCAACAGAATGCTTAGCCGTCAGATGTGTTGTCTTTAAAGTAGCTTTTTCCATTGATTTGGTTGCCTAACTTCAAGGCACTCCACTATCGAGCACATCAGGCACTTGTGGCAGTGACTGTACAATTTCTAAAGCTCCTTTAGTGTGATTCTGATCTAATTTCCACTGATTATAAATAAGTGTATTAACTATACTTTTAAAAAAATATTTAAGAGAAGTTATTTTATATTACTTTATATCATTGCATTTCCATTGATAAATCAATCGGTCAATATTAATTTTTCGAATAGAAACCACGCTAAATAATGAGTTTATTCTTTAATAAAAATGAAATCCAAAACAAATTGCTGCTGTCTCTTTAGTCTATATGAGATATAATGCCATTTAGCACAATATCTTTTTTTTATAATAGTCGTTTGTGGCGAACCACCCTTTAATGGCTGTCCATTTTTTGAGTTATGGATTTTTTTTTATGTTTGCATACCAGTGTCTATTTTTAGGGGTAGAAATATGGCTTCGGAGATTTTTTGGATTTTATTAGATATTATATAAACCGATAATAAAATTATTCGGGTTTATTTTTTTTTTTTTTTGGTATAAAAAAATTGTATATTCTAGAATACATAAAAAAAGAGAAGAAAAAAATATTTTGGAAGTAAAAATATATATATTTTTATTAATTCGTTAATTGGATCGTATTCCTATGGACATATTGAGAATAAATTGTCTTTTTACTTTCTCTTACCTATGTATATATATATAATATATATAGAGAAAGTATTGGATTAATGTCAAAAATTCGATGTCGAGGTTTTGATGAATATACACGTTTTGAGGTCCACTGAATCAAAAAAAAAGTGGTTTTTGCAACATAGTCTGTCTGTGTGTCTGTGAATAAAATATCTCAAGAATGAAAAGAGCTAGGAGGTTAAAATTTTATATTTAAGTTGGGTATCCTCCTGGGACGTGACACGAAGCTTTTGAACAAAATCGCCAAAAAGTACTAGTACTTTACTGATGTACATTTTCAGTTTTTTTTCGAATATCTCAAAATTCGTTCCAACGTTTTTGTTTAAAATTCATATATTAATTATTTTTTAGATGCTCTTTAAAATGTATATTCTCATTTTGTTATTGAAATCTTCAGAAGACCACTTTACTCTTGTATTTCATAGGAAAGATAGGAGTATGATTGCCATGGTAACAAAATATAAATATTTTCCCCCATTTATAAATTTTACATTCTGAATTAGGCGGAAACTAAATAAAAATCTGGTGTGACAAGCACAGAACATAACTTTCGATTACCCAAGGTATGAGAAATTTGTGTGCGACCAGTCACATATATTTAATTCTCTTTTGGTTTAAATATTTAACAGATTAAAAATTGGGTTATTGGGAAAAATACCACCACACGAGAACCTTGACAATTGGATGAAATAAATATATTTAAAAAAAAAGTAAAAAGAGGGTTACGGGGTGGATTTGTTTGTAATCGGTCGTTGGCGAAGCCTCGCAACACTCGAAGGGCTTCCCTTGTCTGTCTGTGACTCGTCTGTCGACCTACGATTTAGGCCCTATCCCTTTCTACATCCCCCCTAGCACGTGGCATTTCACTCTCTTTTGAAAATAGACCGATTCCAGGAAATGATATGATGAATAAAATAAAAACACAACCCAATGAGATATCGATCATCAATTACGAAACGCCTCTTTTTTTTCCTTCCCTCTCGAAAATAAATTTTAGTTTTATATGAAAAAATTAATTCGATCTTTTATTATATATATAAGTATAATAAAAATGTTTTTATTCGATCTATCTTCTTCTACTCTTATCTGATTCTTCTATATTCTGATTATGAATTGTGGCTAATATCCCCTTCAAAAGATGGAATTATTATAATGGAATCAAATTTTATTAAGCAATTTATTTTTGATTAGGAGTAATAGAGCCCTATATCTCTTCTTTTTTTGCAATTAAACGGAAAGTTTATTTTTTTCCTAGGGCGGTTTATGTCTTAACATCTTCTACTGGAGTTGAAATTTTTTTTTTCTCGATTAGAGATAGATCAATTTAGAATCAAAGTAGTTAGTGTAGTTCAAATTACCTATCTCGACGTTTCGGTGATTAAACACCAACCATCTTCAGTTAGAATTTCTTGCCTCCAATATTCTCTATGCTATGTTGAGTAATGATGTTAAAAAGTAAACTTCCCTGCGATGTACACTTCTTCCATCTTCGAATTAGCTGCAGCACTCTTATTTCTCGCTTCATTCTGGTTGTAGATCTCTAGATTTAATTAAAATTGCCACATCTCAAAAATGTTTTCTTGATCCACTCTGAATCAATCCCAACCTAATGATATAATGATTTGAGTTAATTAATTCTATTGATGAAGATATGTGACTCTAGGCTTAATGTTGATGGAGTCAAGAAAATACGAGACGATATCAGCCAAATATTCTTCTATTTAAATTCTCGCCCTTATGACTGACGTTTCGGTCCGAGGTCTAGGCCATGATTATTGCCAGCCGGCTCTGAAGATGCCCTAGACCTCAGGCCGAAAAGTCAGCCGCGAGGGGGGGGGGGGCGAGAATTTAAATAAAATAATATTTGGCTGCTATCGTCTTGTTATTTCAGGTGCCAAGATTGAATGTCAGCATAATGAAATTAAGAATATATTTTATAAAAATATTCACTTTTAATGCCTGATATGTACATTTCGTCGTATATATTGATATTTATAAAATATATTGTTATTTTTATTATAATGACTTTACCCCGAGTCTGGAGATGGTTCATACATGAACTAATCACATTCTACCATTATTAAAATCTTCCAATGGTATTTGGTTCTATTCTCAAATATATACTTAAATATATTAATACTTATGTGTATTCTTTTTTTTTCGATCGATTTCTAAATAGCCCTATACTTTCCATTTAATTTTTTCCAAGATGTATTGCTTAAGTTATTGCTAATAAAAATAGACCCATTCAATCTTATTGAATGGAAAAATTTCCATCTTCTTTTTTTGCTGGTGAGCGAAAACGATCTATGACTCAAGTTGATGTTTTTTTTTTTTTATTTAATATTTAACTTATTCAGATATAACTCCGAAAATAAGGAGATGAAAATCCTTCGATTCCCTCGTTAGTTTATATTTAATATCTCGAGACTGGACCCTTGAGCTTAGGCAACCAAAATGCTTAGCTGTCGGCTTTGATTTCTTAAAAGTAGCTTTTTCCTTTTAGTTGCATTAAAAAAAAGTTGATTTAATTATTTTTATTAAAATATTGGTTTGATTGACTAAGCTCTAAGCTCCATTTTCGAGCACATCAGGCACTTGTAGCGCCCACTGTACAGTGAGGGACAATATTAAGTCTCACCCATGTGTTTTCTACTTGTGATTATTTCATTTTTTTTTTTTTAAATATTTTATATTTTTTAATAGAAACTTTCATGGAAAATTTCCAATAAAGATTTTCATTTTCTTTTATAAAAACAATGAAATAATCACAATTAGAATACACATAGGTGGGACTTAATATTGACCCTCACTGTACATTCGATGCCACAAGTGCATGATGTGCTCGAGGGTGGAGCCTTGGGCTTAGGCAACTAAAATGCTTAGCTGTCGAACTTAAAAGTAGCTTTTCTCCTTCAGTTGCATTAAAAAAAGATGATTTATTTATTTTAAAAATATTGGTTTGATTGACTATAATATGGTTGTCTAAACTTAACGCTCCACTCCCGAGCACATCAGGCACTTGTAGGGTCGACTGTACAGTTACGCCCATGCACGTGGCTCGTTTCAAGTATATTTAAATCCTAATTTGGCCCTTGCTGCATAAAGTCACCTCTGTACTGTGCTTATCGTCCCCTAATTATACTAATTTCGTCTTTCCACAAAGCAGTATTTAATTTGTGATAAAAAAAAAAATGTTTAATAAATTTTGCCTGGGTCCAGTTTTTAGGAACGCACTCTGTCCAATAAAATTCCAAGATCCTCTCTAATGGCATATTTTGGAACGGGATTCTTTTTGAAAAGAATTTTCATATTTTTTAGGGATCTTAAAATTCCAATTCATTCATTTCTTAAATATGATTTTCTTGGAAAAAATAATTTTACTTGTTAGAAAGTAATTATCGCTAAAGATTGAACTTTTTTTGGAGGAGGGAGGGGGTAATTTAATAATTGACACCAATTAAAAGGTAATTTAATTAAAAATATTTTAGCGTTGAAGGTATTTATTTATTTTTTTTTTTAATACTCTGATGAATTTTATAATTGTTATAACGTTAAGACAGAATGAAAATTTCTACCTATTTTAAATTCTATTTTCTCTAAAATTTTATCTAAAAGATATATTAGTATTTTGAATCGCATGTCTTTAGACGAGTTTGTTTCAAAAAGTCAGTGATGATATACGAATATATGCAAAAAAATGAACAGGCTTTAAAAAGAAATAGATATTAGTAGTATAATTAAAACAATAATAACTTCTTGGCTAGTTATGTTTTTCCGCATTGTCAGATTGGTGTATATATAAGTCTTGATGAAAAACAAGTCATGAACATGATATGTTTCCATTATAGTATATATAAAGGTATACATTGGTTGCTCACTCAAGCTGTGATAAAATTTATAACCAACCGAGGGAATCATTCACCTCACACGAATACAAACACAAACACCCACATACATATTTATTTTCATCCTAACCAGCCAAACTGGTTCAATTTTTTTCTCTGCTCTTTTTGAGGCCTCGAGCTAAAAAATTTATTTAAAAAAAAAATCTGATGGGACTATTAATAAAAGTATTTAAATTTATTCAGTATCCACGACTTTTCATGAATTTTCTTTTATACTTTTTTCAAATTCATTTTCCGACTCTTCCTTCCATGGAGCCAATGTTTGCATGTAAATTTCGATTCAAAAGGGAGTCCAGTCCCCTTTTCCACATATTTTTATTATAATATTTCAAATCATACTAATTTTTATAGGTATTCCTATTTAATATACATTTTTTACAATCTCTTCTAAATAAACCTATAGCCCATTGAAGGGAAGGGATATTAATAAGTGTAATCCAATTCTAACACCAAAAAAATCTGGTGTGACTGGTCGCACAGCACACAACTTTCTCTAATCTTCGGTAATCAAAAGTTGTGTTCTGTGCTTTTCACACAAGATTTTTTGTGTCGAGAATATTTAGTTTCTACCGATATATTAAAATTCAAGACCTAAAATTTATAAACATGGGAAAATATTTATATTTTGTTACCATGGCAACCATTTCTCCTATCTTTCCTATGAAGTGCAAGAGTAAAGTGGTCTTCAGAAGATTTCAATGACAAAATGAGAATATACATTTTAAAGAGAATCTAAAAAATAATTGATTTATGAATTTTAATCAAAATCGTTGGTAGTGAATTTTGAGTAAATCGAAAAAAACTGAAAAAGTGCATCAGTAAAGTACTAGTACTTTTTGGTCGATTTTGATTAAAAGCTTATTTTCACGCTCCAGGGGCATGTCTAACTTAAATATAAAATTTCTGTCTCATAGCTCAATTCCTTCATGCTTAAAATTGAACACAGACGGACAGACAGACGATGTCGCGAAAACCACTTTTTTGGATTTAGGGGACCTCAAAACGTGTATATCCATCAAAATCTCGACATCGAATTTTTGACATGAATCCAATACTCTTTCTCTATATATATTAACATATATAGAGGTAAGAGAAAGTAAAAAGTATTAATTATAAATTTCTATAACATTAATAGGCCCCTTTGAGGTGATATAGAAATTCCCAATTAATACCTTTTTTTCGTGTTCGATTGAATTATACTTATCACTCTCGTTGCCTGTCTCTGGACAAGTTACAGCTTGTCGAAGGTGGCACAGCATCCTGTCTTGGGGTTGTATTAAGCTTTTAGTAGTGAGTTGGTGGCCGAAGAGAGAGGTTGAATCCGTGTCGGATTTCCTCCCATAGGCTTTATATGTTTAGTGTTGTGTTAGTGATTGAAGAGTGCAGATGGGCGTCGTCGGTCTCTCCTCGAAAAAAGGCACTTGCTCTTAAACTACGAGCCCGATTTAGGTAAATTTCTTCCCAATTCATATTCTAGTATTATTCTAATTATTTATAATATAATTTAAGAATATTTTTAATTTGATCGAGAAATAAGCGATTTGTCTCTAGATTCTGAATCGAAATCAAAGCAAAGCATTTTTGTTTGTAGGCTTTTTAATATTTTTTTTTTTTTTATTGTGGTTCAAGTGAAGTCTATTTTTTAAGAAAAATAGGATTTGTTCTTGATAGTTGCTTGAATGTAGTCAATCCAAATGTTTAACTCGCTCTAGTGGGTATTTCGATTGCAGGCTCATATTCGAAACTTTAAATTTACTAGCCGCGACGCCCGCCTTCGGGGGGCTTCGCGCCTCGCCGGGGGGGGCTTTGCCCCCTGCACCCCCGCCAGCTGGTTCGGGCCCGCTTGGGGCGGACTCACGCCTTTCTTTTTTTTTTTTAAACACACTTTTCCCATTCATACTCACATTCACACACCCATAGACACAGTCTTTTCGGCAACTTGGGCCATTTAAGACTTTAAACGATACCCGTTATTTGTAAATATATCTATTGGGGTCCAGGCATTCTTATTTAAGCCATTTGGTATCCAAATGGCTTAAATAAAATCATAGGACTGCCTGGGATTCGAACCCTCGACCCTTGGTATACAAGGCAGGCGCGCTACCAACTACGCCAAGCCCGAGGGCGTCTTTGTATTTATTTTGGCTTTCGATTAGGGATGGTTATTAATAATTTCCTTCTCCACAAAGGCGATTCAGAGTAGATATTGCAGCGTATAAAAATTCTATAAAAACCGGAGGACAATTTTTTTTTTAAATAAATAAATAAAATTTAATCTATTTACTATTAGTATATTTAGTAAAATATTTTCCCCGTTAGTATTACTCCATATAATCCATCTGATAAAAATAATTTATTTAAATTAGCCATTTTTGATAAATGATAAAAAATTTTCCTATTAAATATTCCATTTAATAATTTTACTAATAAAAATCTCTCATTAAAATTTATAATTTTAATTAAAGGTGACGGAAATTTTTTTTTTATATATCACTGTGATAAATTGATAAAAGAAAACAAAACACTTTTCATTAACACCTTTTTATAAATTTCTTTTTTTTTTTAATGTGGAAAAATTTAAATAATTTATCTCTTAATTATTTAAGCAATAAAAAAAATAGAGATAGGAAAATTTTTTTCACCCTTCTATTTAATTACTTTATCTTATTAGAAATCTTTACAGAGGGATGATTTTATAGCAATTATTCAAATTTAATGTAGTTTTTTTTTTTCTCTATTGCATTTTTATGCTAATTTTTCGAATAAAATAGACGTTTGATGAATGTCTAAATTAGTTAGGAGTTTTATTTTGATGAATTTATGGAATATTCAAATATTGATATTTGAAAATAAATGAATAATGATATATTATTAAATTTTATTGTCCAAAAACATGAAAGGGTTTCTTTCTTTTTTACATAAATTGTTTTTTTTTCTAATATGATATTAGGTCAATTTATAAAATTTTAAATGATTGTTTTTTTTTAATATTTATAAAATTAATTAACATAAAGCCGATTACTTTAGAGAACAAACCAATAAACCAATAATGGTATTAGTTACTTGGTACTTAAAGCAAGCCGTTTAGGCGTTATTTGACATTTTGTGAATTCTAGTGGTTCAGTAACAGTCGAATATCTCCAAAACCATATAATAGCCCTGGTTGTTCACCATTGTTAACCATGAGTGGTGGAACTTAAAGCTAGTGTGTTGAAATGATACGCTTCTTGTTGCGGTAGTAATTATTGTTTGAACTTTGACATTTTTGATTGCGGATAACTTTATTTTTTCAGCCACATATCTTTTGACATATGGTTCCATTTGAAAAAATAATGTTATCCGCAATCAAAAATGTCAAAGTTCAAACAATAATTTCTGCCGCAACAAGAAGCGTATCATTTCGACATACTTCCTTTAAGTTCCACCACTCATGGTTAACAATGGTGCACAACCAGGGCTTTCTTTGTTTTATGGTTCGGCTGTAATTGACCAATTGGTTTTTTACAAACGCCTAAACATCTCAAAAATGTCTGTTCATAATTTATCGACAATTAAAAAAAAGATTAGTAACATTTAATAATGAAATTTTCTGATTTTCATATATGCCTCCATCCCAAAATTTTTTTTAGATAATAGAATTTGACCAATTTCCGGATGATCCTGATAACGTTAAGAGGTTGACGTCCAGAGATTAGCAATTTTTTTTCGGGGTTGATAGTAGAGAAGGGCGTTCTTGCTGGTGTTTTGAGATTGCAATTTTTTTTTATTGTATTTATTCGTCTGGCTTCAATGGCCTTATATAATTCTTGTTTATATATTAAATTTATACAATTTCTTTTGAAAAGGCTAGTATAAGGCGTTTTGTTGGTTTTTTTTTTTTTTTTTTTTATCTCCTCTCCCCCCCCACACAATCGAAAGGCGTCTTTGTTGGTTTCTATTTGAAATAGAATTGATTGAAAGATTCAATTTAGTTGGATTTTTTGTCGAATTAATTTTTTCTTCTTTTGACTATATATTATGTAATAATCTATATAGTGAGAAAGTATTGGATTCATGTCAAAAATTCGATGTCGATATTCTGTTGGAAATACATGTTTTGAGGTCCCCTGAGTCCAAAAAAAGTGGGTACTGGTCTGTCTGTCTGTCTGTCTTTGTGTCTGAGTCTGATGGTTTAAGGCATGAAGGAAATGAGCTACGAGGTTGAAATTTTATATTTAATTGTCTTTTAACGATTTTGATTTTAAAATTCATAAATCAACTATTTTTTAGATGCTCTTTAAAAAGTATTTCAGTAAAATTTTTCGTGAAAATTGTTTGAAGTACACTTTACTTGTATATGAGTAAAAACAAATTTTTTTTTTTTGTATTTTTGGGGTTTATCCAAAACGAACATATATACTCTTTGTTTTTACTCACATCACACTGACACCCACATTACACACAGTCCAAATGGCTTAAATAAAATCATCGGACTGCCTGTCCGAACCCGCGACGTTTAAGTATAGCAGGTAGGAAACTACTACGCCAAACTTGGAAGGACTATAGTATTTCAGATTTTTTAAATTCAATTTTTCGGCTCTTCGTTCCATAGAGCCAATGTTAAATCCCTATGGGGATTTGCATGTTAATTTCCATTCAATCCCCTTTGGAACTTTTTACACATTTTAAAAAAATTTCTAATTCTTATGAAATTTTTATTTATTTAATTGTGTATAAAATACCCAAATATGAGATTAAAATTTTGAAAAATAACCATAGTTTATTTCAAACAATCAACATTTAAAATACAATTGAAATACACATAGCCTATAGATTGATTTTTCTTTTGTTAAAAAAGGGGGTACGAACTAAAATTAATTTAAAAAAAAAAAAACAAATTTGGGGTTTTTTTTTGGGGAAAAAGACTGATTTCTTATTTTTTACTTAACAATTGAATACTTGAATTATTTCGATTAATTTTTTTATAATTTCCTTTTCTTTGACAAGACAATTTGATCAATATAACTTATAATAATAATAATAAAGCATTTAACCTATTACTATAAAAGAACATGGCCTTTTTTTATATAATATAAAATTCCCATGGTAATTAAAAATGTTAGTAAAAGTTGTAAATTCAACTCACGAGGGGCAGCAAGCGAATTGCTTGCTTTTAAAAAAAAGATCAAAGAGAGTAGGTTTGATTGTAATATCATAAATAAAAGAAAAGAATGGTATTGGTATTTATATTGGTAGATACAAGTGGTCAGGAGAGTCAATGAGCAACACGAAGGGAAAAAGTCGAGTTGTGTTCAATTAATTGCTATATCGAGAGAGTCCCGCGTAGAGTGTTCTCTTCTAAGTAGAAAAAGAAGGAAGAAAACTTTTGCGGATTTGTTGCCGCTCTCAGAAGAACTCATTCTTTAATGAAATAATTTATAAAGCAGACATCTATAATTTACTAAAAACATCTTTTATTGTTTCATGCTTTGACTATAATTTTTTTTTTTTTTTTGAAATAATTAACTCAAAGAATAAACAACTAATTTTGATTTTGATTTGGTATATAGGGCCGCCGAGAACCATTTCGGGCCCTTGGGCCGTATTTTAATAATAATAATAATAATAATAATAATAATTTTTTTTGAATAATTGTTTTTTTTTTTTTAACCAAAGAATAAACAACTAATTTTGATTTTGATTTGGTATATGGGGTCGCAGAGAACCATTTCGTGCCCTTGGGCCGAATTTTTAATACCGGCACTCTCCCGCAAAAAAAAAAAAAAAAATATTTAAATTTTAAATTCAAATTTTTACTTTGAAGGAAAAAATCTTTTTTAATTTTTTTTTTTCAATTAAGGCGTTCAGCACACCAATTGTGCAAAAACGTTTTGTTTAATAGCAAAACATTTTGTCTCTATGCCAATGCACACTGATTGATCAAAGACGTTTGCCTCCTCGGTGTGCATTGACCCATAGAAAAGCATTGAATAGAAAAGCACTTGGAAAAAACAGTTTTAGACACGATTCATCAAAAACGTTTTAGTCCATGAGTGGTTTTTATTTTTTACCTCTATATATATGTTAATATATATACAGAGAGAGAAAGTATTGGTTTCATGTGGTCAAAAATCCGATGTCGAGATTTTGATGGATATACACGTTTTGAGGTCCCCTGAATCAAAAAAAGTGGTTTTCTCGCGACATGGTCGTCTGTCTGTGTGTGTGTTCAATTTTAAGCATGAAGGAATTGAGCTACGAGGTTGAAATTTTATATTTAAGTTAGACACCCTCCTAGGGCGAGAAAATAAGCTTTTAATCAAAATCGGCCAAAAAGTACCAGTACTTTACTGATGTACTTTTTCAGTTTTTTTTTTCGATTTTCTCAGTATCGGCTCTAACGATTTTGATACTGTGCCAGTCACACCAGATTTTGCTCAATTGGTGTGCGTTCAGCCTAAATACTCTATCTGAGGGAAAAATTTGATGAAAATATTTTTTAAAATATTTTTTTTCCTTGAGGTTTTAGTAAGGAGTCTTTGGCAATCTATTGGAATTTTTCTTTATTTGGTATTTATGCATTTTTGAAATTTAGAGGAAAACCGAGAATTTACTTCCATTTGTCCCCTCTGTCTGTGGACCTGACTGAAATTAGTTAATTTTTCTGTTCTTGAAAGAGATTATTCAAAGGACGCTTTGACTAAATATTATTATTCAAACTATGTTGAGATGATTTCAAGAGAAAATTTGTATCTAAAAAATTCATATACCTTTTTTGTAACAATCTTATAGCCGAATTTGGTATTTCATTTTCTAATTGGTATCATTATACTAAAGTATTAAATTAAATTATCCAACAGTTT
>JAKCPI010027041.1:0-12700 GCA_023213315.1 Euborellia annulipes
GCTGACGTTTCGATCCCTGTAGGGTTCATCTTCAGAGCTGTAGTATACAAATGATTTTTTACAAAAAATATATTGTCATATATATTATCAAATTAACAGAATTGTTGAATTTAACTTAAAAATATACATTTAGCACCTTGCAGGCTAGTTATAATAAATGGGTAGGATTTCTCTAGTACTAGAAAAATAGAAAAATATTCCCGGCGTTCCCCCTTTAATTTGGTGATCCCGATCCTATTTGAACTTACTAAAACAGAAGTAGTTCTCCATATTTTATTAATAGGAATTTAGTGTTGGATTTATTTGATTTTATTAACCATAAGGCCTTGTACAAAAAGATGAAAGTAAAGTATTTGATCTGGGTAGATGTGCATCAGCACTCCTTCCTTATTTTTATTTTCTTTCTTTGTAGCTGGCCAAAGAGACGTTTGATCTCCATGTCAATGAAAAAAAAAGAGGAATTCTCTGGCCAAGATAAATGAAACTCTTTCAACTATATTGTTATTTACTTTTTGTTATATTCTATCCATTCTTTGCAACCTGCTATGCAAAAATTGAATTAATAAAATTTAATTTTTACTAACAAGTGAAGTTTATTTTCTATATATTATCTAAATTTATTGTAATTCTGTAATATTAATTTATCTTGGGGTCCAGGCATCCTTATTTAAGCCATTCGGTATCCTTACAAATGGCTTAAATAAAATCATCGGACTGCCTGGGATCCGAACCCTCGACCCTTGGTATACAAAGCAGCCGCGCTACCGACTACGCCAAGCCCGAGGTCAATGGAGTGATTCTCACAAACTGATTTACACCAGGAGCTTGTTAAGGTGCAATCATTGTCTAAAATGGCGAGTCGGCTAATATGGAATACCGAAGGAGAAATCTACAATATATTTGCGAATTTTGCAAACCCTGAATTTATATTATAAATTCAGGGTTTACAAAATTCTTTATGTTATATTAATATTATAAATTGAAAATATTAAAATTTTAATAAATATTAAATATTCCAATAAAATAAATAAAATAAATATATTCAATATTAATTCTCACCAAATAGGCTTTTAATAAATACATTGTTTAACGAAGATTAATTGGGATTTTCTTTCACAATGAAAACCTAATGCCTATTACCTTACATGATAACAGGTATTTCATATTTGCCTCAATACCTATTCCATATTACCCGCCAACGGACATTTTTCTTTGTTTACTCAAAAAACGGTATATAAATTTTTTTTTTTTATACTTAAAACCACAAAGAAGGTGCTTAAAACACTCAAAGGTTTGTTTCAGTTCGACCTTATTTTTTCTAACTTCTTCCAGCATCTTACGATAACCACTAAAAGTTATGGTACATCTAGAATTCTAATATATCGGCGGGATATTTCGACACAAAAAATCTTGTGTGACAAGCACAGAACACAACTTTCGATTACCGAAGGTAAGAGAAAGTTGTGTGATAGGCGACCAGTCACACCAGATTTTTTCGATTATATTCAACTCCATTCTATACCAAACCAAAACTTTTAAACACAACAGAAAATTTGAAATATAAAAAAAAAAGGAAATATTTAATAAAGAGGAAAATTCTTCATGCAATAGTTTAGACATGTCTTTTCCTTTCAAGTTATTTACTTCACAGCTGCTTTCTCTCTCTCTCTCCTCTTTCAAACATCAGATGTCATCTGGTGTTTTTTTTTTAATATATAAATAATCAGTTTACTTGCGAACTGTGTTTATAAGAAAACATTTGGCAAAAGCACCAACTTTTATCCCTTTTTTCTTAAAAGTACACAATTTACATTCTTCAACAGTAATTTGGTTGCTTAATTTACATTCTCCTTTCAGCCAAGAAGAACCTTCCAATAGCTTACCTAACCTTCTGATCTCTAGATCAGAACCGGTTCTTGCAATTTCAACAAACTTAAAAAAAGGCAGGAACATCCTCAAGAAGTAAAAGAATAAATGATTAAAATGGTGCAAACATACCTAATCTGCCTAGAACAAAAAGTGCAACTTTTGCATATTTTGATATCTGTTCGTTTCGAAGTCATGAACTTGCACAATGATTTCTTAATAACCTAACCTAACCTAACCTTCAGTTGTCATTTTTGTCTTGGATTGTTTCGAATATTTTCATAACGTTGATCCTTAAATAAATAATAATAATAATAAAGAAAATGAATAGAAAATAAAATGAAAATAAAGCCTAAAATTTACTTGTCTTTTTAATTGTCGATATTCTTTTAATCGATGTGGATTGAGAGAAAATGGCGACAAAAGGTGGTCATCTACTAAAGCTTTGGCGCTGAGATCGCCCTGCACAATTCACACCAGCTATTCGATTGGGTCAAATTATGCAGCAAATTCTACATTTTCTGCCTCAAACGAACTGCAAGCAGGTTTTGCTAACGTACAAAAAATAAAACGATCATAATGCAGGACAAAGGGTATAAATTATACTGCAATAGCAAGCGAAATTTACAAACCTGTGGAGCCTTTTACAAAACACCAATTAGTTGAGTGAGCGTCACAATTAATTCCCCACCTGATAGCTAGAGCCTAAGTATTAATATATGGTATATGGTGAAATAATTTTGAAAAGGTAAAATAAAATCATGTGTACCAGATTTTACCTTTTTTTTTAGGTTTTACCTTTTCGGTCATTAACCATATACTTAAGTCTCTAGCTATCAGATGGGGATTTAATTTTAGCACTCACTGTACTAAAGATGATTCATTCATCCTGGAACCGAAATAAACGTATATTACGCAAATTCTAGTCAAATGTCCATATGAAAATAAATCTTCGTTACAATTTTGTTTAAAAGAAAATAATAATAATAATAGAGTGGGAAAGTTTTTCAACTTCATTCTCATATTTTTTTAAAACTAGTTTTGATTAAAACATGAAATATGTGGGCATTCATTCCCTCAATCAATTGGTCCATTGAGAGAGAGATGAAGTTTATTCAACAGAGGTCCATTTTAAAAGTAATTACTGTACTTGTGGTTCTGCTATTACAAATAAATGTAAATATCTCATGAATAGAAGAGAGGAATTCATTCATCTATTGTTCCAAATAGAAAGTTTTTTTTTTTTTTTTCGAAAAATTAAATTTTTCACAGTTGAACAGTGAAACAACACGTCACGGGATTTGAGTTTGCTGCTGCTGCGATACTCTGGGGGATTTCATTCCCTCTCTACCACCCCCATTTGCCACACACACATACATGCAAAGTTGCTGCTCTTTGGCCGTTTCACATTGCGGAGAGAGAGAGAGAGTTGGCTTATGAAATATTCAGCTCATTAATTAACTACATTAAGCTTTAGTAACGCAGGATAAAGGGCGGTCCAAGGTTTGGACAGACCTACCAAACCAACCAATCCACGTGAGTGAGTGACCTCAGGACTCAGGACTCAGGACTCATTCACTCCCTTGGGGGAGGGGGAATATCATCATCATTGATTATCGGCTTTACGTCATCAAATATATCTTAAGTCGGCAAATGATTCAAATTCCATTAATTTATATATATACAGGGCATTCCACGTAAAAGAAAATTTGTTTTAGAATTTAAATGAATTAGATAAACAATAGGATGGTATCCTATAAGCTGGGGATTCCTTATAGTTCTGACAATGTTGGTCTCTTACTGTCAATCTCCAACCTATCAACCTTGGAAACAAGAAGAACTTGCCAAGATTTTATATTTGTATATAAGCTGGTAAATAGTCAAATGACTGTGCATTCCTATTGTCGGAGCTGGATTTCTACGTTCCTCGTTATTTGCATAGAGTTCACAATATCTTTCATATTAGACATGTGTCATCCAATTATCTATTGTATATGGGCCTTATTCACCTTCAAAGAGTTGTTAATGACCTGACCAGACAATTCCCAGAGATTGACCTGTTTGTGACCCCCCTTGACAGAATTCGAGCAATTTTGTCATGATCAACCAATTGTCGCACACTTGTATTTAATTTGTATTTGTATAGTTTATTTACCCACTCATTTTTGTAAACAATTTTTGTAATTGAATATTGATTTGAATTTATGGGCTTTGCCCGTTTGTAATAATAAATAAATAAATAAATAAATAACTGAAAGGAACAAGCAGCCAGGTAATTTTAGTCTTTCCACGAAATCAAACAGGAAACAGTTTCGACTTTAATTAAATAAGGTCTTCTTCAGTCCTTCAAAATTATATTGTTAGAAAAATCTATTATTTCTATTATATCTAGATCATCCTCGAAAAAATCGTTGATATTGGCCATGATTTTAAAATTAAAATGAATAAAAATATGCTTTTATTAGTTAACTAACTTTATATAGGTGAGAGAAAATAAAAAAATCTGGTGTGACTGTCGCACCAGATTTTTCCTGTCGACATATATTTAGTTCCCGACAATATGGTACAGTGAGGGAGAATATTAATTCCCACCCATGCGTTTTCTACGTGTGATTATTTCATTGTTTTCAAAAAAATATTATATATTTTTGAATGGAAACTTCATGGTTCAAACCTAAAAAATTTCCAAAAAAGATTTTCATTTTCTTTTATAAAAACAATGAAATAATCACAAGTAGAAAACGCATAGGTGGGACTTAATCTTGTCCCTCACTGTACATTTGAATTCAGATGTAAAATTTATAATTATGTGAAAATATTTATCTATGAAGTACAAGAGTAAAGTGTGCTTCAAAAGATTTCAATGACAAAATGAGAATAAACATTTTAAAGAGAATCTAAAAAAATAATCTTAAGGAAATGAATTTGCAGCCAAGGACAATAAAAAAAACTATTTAGTTTCTTTCGGTCGACGTTTCGGGCGCCAATCGCGTCCTTCCTCGGGACCAAATTGGAAAAAAAATAACGCACAGAGAGCTCTTCCCTTATACAAAAAAGATGCCATTATCAATATTGTTCAAATATTTTATGTATGCCACAACAAAATCTATGTGTGCTTTCTAACAATCTTTGGTCCCGAGGAAGGACGCGATTGGCGTCCGAAACGTCGACCGAAAGAAACTAAATAGTTTTTTTTATTGTCCTTGGCTGCAAATCCATTTCCTTAAGATTAATAAATAACAGCCATTTTACACTTTTATTAAAAAAATAATCGATTTATGAATTTTAAACAAAATCGTTGGAGCAAATTTTGAGAAAATCAAAAAAACTGAAAAAGTGCATCAGTAAAGTACTCTTTGGCAGATTTTGTTCAAAAGCTTCGTGTCACGTCCCATGGTGGTAGCAAACTTAAATATACAATTTGAACCTCCTAGCTCTTTTAGTTCTTGAAATATTTTGATCACAGACAGACACACGGACAGACCATGTTGCGAAAACCACCATTTTGGATTCAGGGGTCTTCAAAATGTGTATATCCATCAAAATCTCGACATCAAATTTTTTACATAAATCCAATACTTTCTCTATGTATGTATATTACACATATACATATAGGTAAAAGAAAGTAATAAATTCAATGTAAATAAAACTTTAAAAATTTTTGTGAAAGTGATTCACAAATAAAAACACTCACCTTATGAATATGAACACCAAAGGACAAAAAAATTAAATAAAAAATCTAAAATAAGTTTCTTTTTTGCCAACAGGTGGCATTGGAGTTTCAGATTTCAATTGTTGCGTTCTCACGTTCAAAATCTCTGGAGAGTGGGCGCCTACAACTCCACCTGTTGGCAACCATTCTAACTAATTTCGAAACTTGTGTTCATGACTTTCCTTTTCTTCTTTGTTTTTGAATTATTTTATTTTAAATCCTTTACTGGACCAGACGAAAGACACACATTTATACTATTACATTTTGGACAAAATTATTAAATGAAAAAAAAAAATTAATATTTCAACGTTAGTATAAGAGGTCTTTTCATATAATAAATACCTTCCACCCCCTCCCCCCCCCCCGCTACCTTCTCGACTTCATAGCGTTTTATATGATATCTGTAATTAAAGTAAAATCTCAGGCAAAATGAAAATAAATTTTAATTAAAAAGAAAGAGCAAAAGAAGGGTTAAGATTAAAATTAAAAAAAAAAAAAAAAATTCAAGCATCAAAGAATATCAATGCATTTAAATATCTATTTATTTATTTATTTTTTATTTAATTTAATGAATTTTTAAAGAAAAAAAAATTTTTTTTTTTTGAGACTCATTTTCTCAGTTAAGGAAAGTAAAGTTGAAGCTTTAATTCTATCCACTTGACCCGCAAGGCAATTTAATTTAACTGCCAAAAGTCTTGGAAAAAAAAAAAAAGAAAAAACTAAAAGGGAAGATGAGAGAAAGATTAAATGAGAAATTATAAAGATTTTCTGATTTTTTTTTTACGTTTTAAAAGCCATTTTGTTTGTATAGCAGACACAGATTTTAATTTATATAAATACGTGTGTTTAAAAGACCAGCAAAAGTTATTCATCCTTCAACGTGGCCAGTAGAAATTTTTTTAGGTGGATAAAAAAAATTCACTTTGCTTTTCTTTACATCACACAACTTTCGTTAATCAAAATTACAACAATAGCGATCGCTGTACTTTTCTAACATCTCCTTACAACTGATTCTGATTTCAAAATTCAAGATTTATTTATTTTTTTAAATCAAATCACTTATTTCTTATCTCGCTATTCATGCTTTTCTTATATCTCTTTTCGTTATGGAGATATCATATTATTTAATAAATTGTGGGATAATTGTCTTTGTTGAGTCGGAGTCACTCACTGGGACCTCGTTTTTCGTTCGACCTTTTGACGTGACAACGTCTTACAAATCATGTGTCTATAGTGGCATGTTAGAGGGGCATGCACGAAAAAGTTTATTGGCTTGAATAACTCCTCTGTCTTAAGAGGTATAATTATGGGAAATATACGGTTAGAAAGAATGAGTTTTCAGCTAAAGAATTCACCATTTATTTTTTCCTATCATTTTATTTTACCGCGCTGCGGTAAATTCTAATTTGAAAGTTTAAACCCCTGTAGATTCTGAACGGCTAATCAGATCAGACTAAATGGGATGTCATTTGGTGCAGAAAAAAATCCTCTAATAGAATAAATAAAAAATCCCGAGTAATTATCGCTAAAATTAGTTTTTTTCTCGAAAAACCTCACTTTTTAAGCATATGTCGCCCTTAATGGATAAAAGTTTGGCCACACCTGTCATATATTGTTTCAATGAAAATGTTTGAACATGTTTTTTTATGAAAACAAACTACTAGTAAAAAAAAAAAAAAACAATACTTTCTCTCTTTATATTTCAATATAGGCAAGAGAAAAAAATTTTTTTGAAGTCAAGCAAAAGACGTTGTCACGTTAAAAAGCCACCGGCTGTGTAGAAGACACAGCCAACACCTAATTTTTTTTTTTTAGTATTCGAATCTAGTTCCAGATTTTTTTGTAATTTTTCCCCGGATTTGTGATATAAAATTAATTTATTATGAAATTTCAAAAAAAAAGGCCGGATATTTAGGTAAAAAGCCGGAAAGCCGGATGCGCTAGTAGTATTTTTTATGAAATATGTCCTAAAAAAATTTATATTTAATGTTACTTGCACAATTGACCAAAAAAATTATATATAATCCAATGAAAACAAAAAACTTTAATGTTAATTTTCTCAAAACTCGGTAGCTGGCACTTGACACACTAATGCGTAACAGGGTCCATATATAGTCCAAGAGCTGGAGATGAAATGGGCAAGAGTTTTCTGAAGGCTAATATTTTCAGAATAGGTTGCATTTTAGTAATAGAAAGATACTCTAGAGTCAGTACTTCCAGTACCGGGGAGTTTAGCGGGAATAAGCGCGTAAAGATGTAATATTCTAAACTGTTTTCTGAAAGCTGAAAATTTGTAGACAACGAGCAAATTTGAATATAAAATAGGAATCTAACAATGAGACAGCGCAATTTTGGGGCAGCGCTAGTTCAAACCTGTCAATTAAAAAAATATCATAATCCAAAGTGTTTTCTGAAGGCTGAAACTTTCCAAAATAATATTAAACAAGTTGTCAAGTTAACTAAGGTGCTATGTGCTATAGGAAACTAAATATATCTCGACACAAAAAATCTGGTGTGAGTGGCACACGGTACACAACTTTCGATTAACTAAGGTAAGAGAAAGTTGTGTACTGTGCGCCAGTCATACTAGATTTTTTGTGTCAAGATATAAATTTATTTAGTGTCCCATAGCGCCTTAGTTAACTTGACCTGACTTGTTTATTATTATTTTGGAAAGTTTCAGCCTTCAGAAAACACTTTGGGTTATGATATTTTTTTAACAGGTTTGAACTAGCGCTGACTCCACCTGCTTCTAGATATGTTTCCATTAGGCCTACTAAAATGCAACAGAAAACTCTTGCCAGCTCTCGGACTAACAGAGGTTGGTTGTTTCAGGAGGTGGGTTTTAAGTCTTTTTGTTTTGAAAATGATTATATTTGGAGAAGATTTGAGAGCATTAAGAAGTCTTGAATTAGACGATTTTCAACCTAGGTCTCGGACATCTCAAATCCTCCCTATGTTTTGTATTCCGCTGGTGGATGGATATTCTTTCCCGAGTCAATAGAGCTTCTCTTATCATATGTTCTTGTACGTATCTCCAAAATGTATAGAGAAGAAACCGTGAGCACTGCAATTCCAAACCTGACTCTCGATTCAACTTCGGAGAACTTCTCATTTGATGAGGCCCCAGGAAGTTCCTCAAATATATAATCTGTATATCTGTATATGACAATTACAATATCAAAGACACATATTTGCATGAATAGAGCGCTCAAAAAGACAACGAAGGAATTTAAAAATTCCCAAGAGACGCCCTCGTTAAAGATAAATCTCCCTCCACCATTTTTAATTTATTTAGGGCGAGGGGGGGGGGGGGGGTAACAAACAAAGATCGTTGGTTGTTGCCATTCATTATTCATTATTGTCAATTAGATTGCAATTTGCGGTTGCATTTGAATAAGAAATATGATCTCGAGATAGCAACCACAGATTTATGCACTCCCCACCCCCACACCCCACACCCCATAACCTGATCAAGTAACATTTCAGAGATACATTGATAACGAGGAGGAGGAGGAGGTCACTTTTTAATTAGACACTCGGGACGTTTGTCGATGTCAGAATTTTTGATAACTTAAAAAACAAAAAAACAAATCAAAGAATCCAATAAACAGTAGTGGCGAATGAAATATAATTAAAATAATGCGTGCGTAGAGGATAGATAGAGAGATAGAATTAATTCATTAATTATACATGTTGTTTAATTTCCATTTAGTATTCAATTTAATTTTCATCATTTGATTAAAATTTCATGTTAAAAATATCAGTAATTAATATATGAATGTTTATATATTTATTCATACGGGGATGGCTTATTATTAGTATTTTCATTTTTACTTTCTCCATGTTAAAATGTTTTGAGAGAAAGTAGTCAAAAATTCAAGATTTTTTTTTATGGATATACACGTTTTGAGGTCCGCTGAGTCCAAAAAAAAAGGAGCCCGCAAAATGGTGGTCTGTCTGTGTGAGGTCAAAATATAATATGAACCAAATGAGACACTAGACGGAAATTTTATATTTAAAAAATTCGCTCTTGATTAATCATCAGGTGAATATCCATAATAAGCTATAATTCGTTTCAAAAACTAAAAACTCAATTAAGGTTGTTCGGACATTAAAGCACTTTATTAGATTAAAAGCTAATTTTTTAATATGTTATTAATCACTATCACATACGTATAAAATAATTTCTTGATGCAGATCTGCCCAAGGGTTATCGTGTAATTAATTTTTAAAAAATTGAAATTTAACATATGGGGAATGTCGACGAAACGCACACATATCGAATTATATAGCCACCTCTGCAATAGATACAAAAACAAAAAAACTTACATTTATTCAAGTCACTTCCGAAGAATACGTTAAACATAAAATCAAAAGTTTCTCCCGAAGGCTTTTAAATATATTTTAACAAGAAAGTCAAAAAATTCTCCAAAATGACAGTCGCCAATATTTAAAAATAAGGAAGATTGAGAGTGAGACCAGTCCGGCAACGTCGCATAACATAATTGTCTTTTGTCGATGTCAGTTACATTTTTTTTTTCAATTTTACAATATTTTTTCTCGCAAATCGTCCATTGTATTTAAACTGATTTGCATTAATCATTGTAATATATTAAATAAAATAAAATTTAAGGTGTTTAAGATTTAAAATAAATAGCTGATAAATGCAATGTTGCCAGATCTTTATTACGTGAAAAACTGCTCAAGTCAAAAGTCATTCATTTATTATTTTTGGTAATTAAATTATTAACTTAATCCAATTATAAACTATGATAGGTCACAACTAAATTATAATAAGGAATTTTGGCATTCAAATTTTTTATTTTATTTAAAAAAAAATTTAGATTCTATTATGACTTACGGGGTACTATCCGAAACCTTAAATGAATGCATTTATTTTCTTACCTCTCTCTCAGTGATATCATAGTCACCAAATACTTTTTTATTTCAATGAAACAATTCTATTTAATGGATTCTCTATAGTTCAAAGGTCCGAATTTCACCCCTTAGTTTAAAGACATCATTAACGAACCAATAACTTTAAAGTAGGGGAGAGCGGGGTACTTTGTCACAATTTCAATAGGGGAGAATTGGGAGGGGGTAGGGGAATTTTTAGAAACCAACCCGCGCCGCCCAAGCTTGCTGTCACCCTACTCAGACAGTTTCAAACTTATTGTGTCGCAGTGGATAAATGGGCATGGCATGGGAGATTGAATCAAAATATAGGCCTATCAAAAAATCGTAATTTTCATCAGAAAAAGAGGATGCCATCCATATGTTTGGTCTGCGGAGACCAATTTCAAAAGCAGTGCCCCCAAAGAAGTATGCACTAAGTGCAAAGACTGGACCCATGAAAAGTGTGGAAGTGGCTCAGTCTTTGGCATGTGACATAGTACCCTTCTTCGGGGCACTTTGTCACGTTATAGGTGCTTCGGGAAAAACTAATTAATCCATACTTAGACCTTTGCTAGAAAGCTGATTAATTTTCAAAACTGGCACAAGGGTATGCACCATTTATTTACACATTTGTTTTGGCTCAAACACTTACCAATACCTGGTAAAAGAATCCTCACCCCCTCCCCCCCCTCTTAGAAAACCGCACACGCCTTAGCCCGGCCCTGTTTATATCTCAAATTATAAACAGATCTGACCAATTATGAATTTTCACTTCTCAAGTTGCACGGTATGAAATTTTTTTTCTTTTTAAGAGGACGTTGAGATTGTTAAATAATTTCATTTTTTTTCCCTTTTCCTCACATAAAAATTGGATGAGTTAAAAAAAGGAAATAAATAAATAAATAAAAAGTTGAAAAAGAAAAGTAAAAAAAAAAAACTTTATTTTTCCTTCCCTTTTTATTTTTTTTATTTTTTGTGTTTATTTTTTTCTTCTTCTCTCCTCAAACTTATTTGCCTTACAACAAATTAGGAGGGGATAAAAAATAAATCAATAAAAGTGGACATGACCCCCTTCTTTTACCTGGAATAATTTGTGGCCATCCAAATGAACACAGAATTAAAAGTCAGATTTACTCACGCGGAAAAAGTATTTTTACCACCATGAGGGAAAAATCTTTTTTTTTTTGTCCATAGGCGCTTCTTTCAACCAGTGATAAAGGCAAACAATACGAACCGGTTAGGAGGATAAATATTACATAGCAATTAGACCATTCTTTTTAAATATTGATAATCTCAAAGCCAAGGGGAGGGGATTCGGACTATTCTATTTTTTTTGACGTGGCAACGTCTTACAATGCATGTATAGAGGCCCGAGAGTAGCGAGACATGCACGAAAAAGTTAGCGGCTTGAATAACTCCTCTGTCTTTAGAGGTATAATTATGTGGAAATATACGGTTGGAAAGGAATGATTCTCCAGCTAAAGATTTCACCATTTGTTTTTTTTCTATCGTTTCATTTTACCGCGCGGGGGTAAATTCTAATTTGAAAGATTAAACCACTGTAGATTCCGAACGGCTAATCAGATCAGGACTAAATGTGATGTCAATTTGTTGCCCGAAGAAAAACTATTAGACTAAATAAAAAAATCCCGAGTAATTCACTCTAAAATTAGTTTTTCTCTCATTTTTTAAGCAAAATCTTATCAAAAAATTGCTACAGGCGAATATAATTTTAAAAAAATGGCTTTTACTATAAACACAAAAGTAAAATCAGTATTTTCAATATTAAATAAAATAATTATTGGGGACAAAGTAAAAAAAGATTCGTTTGAAATCAGGAAATAGATGTTGACACGTTAAAAGACCAGCGGCTGTGAAGGCGACACAGCCAACATCGAATTTTTTTGACGTGACGTCTTGCGATGCATCTAGAGGGACCGAGTAGGGAGACATGTAAGAAAAAGTTGGATAAAAACTCATGAAAAATAGCTCGAATAACTCCTCTGTTTTAAGAGATATATACAAGGGCGTATATAAGGAGGGGGGCCGAGGGGGCATAACACATATACATATATAGGAATATACAGACATCAGCGCAACAAATTTTTTCGCAGGTTGAAAAACTTTGATTCCGAAAAAGAAAAAATGTTCCGCAAAAAATTTCGTGTGAAAAAAATTTAGTTTCTTAAAAACAAAATTTCCGCAGAAAGATTTTTGAGTTCA
>JAKCPI010027042.1:0-27066 GCA_023213315.1 Euborellia annulipes
AGGTTAAAAAGTGTATCGATTTGACGTGGAATGACTCGTATATTCTCATTTTGCAATTGAAATCTTCTGAAGACCACTTTACTCTTGTATTTCATAGGGAAGATAGGAGAAATGGTTGCCATGGTAACAAAATATAAATATTTTCCCATGCTTATAAATTTTACATCTGAATTCATATGTTCCGTACTGTCGAGAACTAAATATATGTCGACACAAAAATCTGGTGTGACAAGCACAGAACACAACTTTCGATTACCGAAGGTAAGAGAAAGTTGTGTGCTGTGCGCCAGTCACACCAGATTTTTTCTTCTTAAGGTGCGCGTCTCGGGGTGCTAATTTTGGGAGATTCCAGCGGCCACAATTTTGAAGCTATCGACCTCAAATTTTTTTCAAATTAAAGCTATTTAAAATATCTACCACTTATAGAAAGCCTTTTTTTGATTTTCGAAAAAATAATTATTTTTTTTAGATTAATCGCATTAAATAAAAGATATTTTTAAAAAATTCGCTCTATATCTTATAGATAATTAAATTAGTAATCATTGTGATAAAAAACAATTAATTTTTTACCCTTAATTAATTAGCTGGAATCTTTCAAATGAAATGGAATAAATCCCTTGTTTTTCTATGGGAAAAACTAACGCTATCTCTTGCCGCCTAGAGTAACTCTGTACTGAAACGTTTTCGAAACACACGCCTTAAAAATCAAGGTTAAAAAAAGTAAATCAATATTTTTTTATTTTGTTGAATTTATTTTTTAATACTATTTTTAGTACATTATTTAGTTTTGGTTAGTAGAAAAACCAACTTTGTTTTTGAACCCCTCTATATCACCTGAAAATCGAAACAGAAAAAAAAAAGAAAAAGAGGAAACGAGAAAAAACTCAAGTGTATTGTAGCTGGTAGGTGTTGGTGAGTGTCTATTCTGTTGTCTGGTGAACCAATATATCACCCCCACTAGCAGGCAGGCAGCCCCACCCTACTAGCATCTCTACCCTTCAGTGTAACCGCAAAGCAATAATTAAAACGAACCGTCAAACGTTCGAGCTAACCAAGTCGCTTCCCTTTTAGCCCTTTCCGCCCTCACACATTCTCTCGCTATCTCTGTCTTTTTCTGCTAGAGAAGGGGAGCAAAAAAATGTGAATAAATGGCCTGTTCTTTAATAATATATAATTTAGTAAAATTTTATGAAATCTTCTTTAAGAACAAAACGAAAAAATTTTTCTCTTTTTTGTGAAAAAAAAAAACACGAGGTAGGCTAATAATTTATTATTTTTATCAAAGTTTTTTCTTTACTAACTAAAAATCAATCAAGTTTAACTAGCCAATAACAATAAATCTAGTTTGACTGATCGCACAACTTTCTCTTACCTTAGGCAATTAAAAGGTAATGTTCTATGTTTATCACATCAGATTTTTGTTTCGAGATATACGATATTTAGTATCTAGTATATTAGAATTCAAGATGTAAAATTTATTATCACTCAGAGGAAAATTGTTACTATTTTTCATCTTTCTTATGAAGTAGGCCCTACAAACAAAGTCAAACAATTTAAAGAGCAAAATGATAATAAAAATTTTTTTTTTTTTTTTTTAACATTCACACTTTTTTTTCTTCACCCATTCACACAGTCTTTTCGGCAACTTAGGCCATTTAAGACTTTGACGATAACCGTTATATTAATAATATATATATTTGGGGTCAGGCATTTTATTTAAGTCATTTGGTATCCAAATGCCTTAAATAAAATTATCGGACTGCCTGGGGTCCGAACCCGCGACGTTCGGTATAGAAGTAGGCACGCTACCAACTACTCCAAGCCCCGTGGGCTAATAAAATATTAAAGAACATCTAAAATTGATAGATTTATGAATTTAAATCTGTGGTTCCCAACCTTTTTTGGCTCATCCCATACTTATAAATTTTACATCTTGAATTCTAATATAACAGCGGAAACTAAATACATGTCGACACGAAAAATCTGGTGTGACAAGCACAGCACACACTGTGCTTGTCACACCAGATTTTTCTAAATTGTTTCTATTGTTTTTTATACAATATAAGCTTAATAAAAATTTTCTTGATTATACATTTAGATTTGTATATCAACTCCCGAGAATATATTTATTAATTTCACTCAAAATTGATTTATTAGTTTTATTCCCGTTTTAATTTTCTCTCTCTCAATAAAAATTTTTGTTTCGCAAAAAAAAAAAAAAAAAAAAAAGTTAACCGGAGAGAGCTTTTTAATATTCACCAAATGTTTTAGGTTCTGGTAAAAAAGTTTTATATTGAATAAAGTTTTTAGACTAGGAATAAGAGTGTGCAAAAAAAAAAAAAATAAAATAAAATAAAGAGCGCTTTAGAAGGGGGCCCTAATTTAGAAACCAATTTTTTATTTAAAGATTTTTTACATTGAAGCGCTTTATTAAACGGAGTGGCAACATACACGTAAAGGAGGCATGCGTTGTGGGTTGCATATCACTAAATCTGCAGGCGATAACTTGTTATAAAATACAAATGTAATTTATCAGTGTATTTTATTTTAATCAGGGAATGTGTCGAGCAGAGGCAGAATGTTTAATAAAAATTCAAAAAAATTTTCTCAAGTCTTTTCGGCATTTAGACTTTCCAAAGATAATTATATTACTATACTATTTACTATAATAATTTATTTTATTCCCAGAACTTTAGCTTATAATATTTTGTTGATGTACCTTTTATTTCCTTAATATTTAGAATAAAAAGGTTAAGATAAAGTATAGTGATAAAGATTAATGTCAGTACCGTTCAGAAGATATCCGTTGTTATAAGAGAAAAAGTGTTTTAGCCAAATAAATATTGATATTATAATTTTGTTTCTTATTACTTATTGATTTATATTTGTGAAGGTAGAAAAGAGAAGAAAGAAAAAATAACCAAGAAGAGTAGATAATAAATTTTTCCATACTATAAGTACTAATTACCAGATATGAAGGTTTGATAAAAAAAGTTGATTGGAAAAAATACAAAAGAAGCAAGATTAGATTCAATAGATAGAGGAATGTATTAATTTTCAATTGTCCTTTGTTAGACCGCTTTTTGTATAGGCCTATATAGTTTAATTTTCATCAAAAAAATCAATAAAAAGGTTGAGAAACATTGCTATTTAAACTCTCGACCGTAGTGTAAAATTGTATTAAATAATATTATAATACTAGAGGAAGTGCACGGGGGGTTGGAACCCTTTCAAGGGTGATGTGATCCCTAACCATGGAAAAAAAATTAGAATTTAACCCATCGCAATAAATAACGAAAAAAATTATTAATATTATAATATGAATTGTCTTTATTTTTATAAAAAAAAAGAAACTGCTAGGGAGCCTGGCGAAGAAGCTGACCCCACAATCGTTGCGGTTAAGCAATATACTAAGCGAGGCGAAAAATCTGATGGGTGACCCCGAAGAATTAGCGCGATGAACGTCCATGGAAGTCATTGGTATATTAGCAAAATATATATAAAAGTGGTAAAGCATTCGGCAACCCAACTCCGCTAGGCCCTGGCGGGGGGCGTCTCGGGATATGACTAAGAGGTGTCCAGATAATGTATTTTAATTAATTTTGCACCATAATATAAAAATATGAAATAAAAAATCGTGTAGAAAATAAATTTTAGAGGAGGAGATAGGAGGGGTAAGGCCGATAGAGCTTTTTGAGGTCTGGAATTCTATTTTTCACTTATTTACATCCTAGAGAAGCGTTATTTTAAATTTTATTCGAAGAGAGGACCTTTTGAAATGTCGAGTTTTAGGGGGAGAAAGAGTTTTACAACATTTTTGAATAAAATGTTTTTCGTAAAGTGATTAGAAACTGTTTTCAAATGCTTTCCTATGTGAGATTTGTGAACTCCTGATAAGGGGGGTTCCCTACCCCTAATTTAATATAATGATAGCCTAAAGCCTCCCCCGGAAAATTCTCTACCCATTAAAAAAAAACTCCTTGAAAATCGGACCAGTAGTTTCGGAGTCTATGCGTTACGATAGACAGACAGACTTTGTCTTTTATATAGGTAATAAGTAGAGATATAGATGATAGAGGTTAAAGATCCTAAAAGGCATCAAGAAGGCTGGATTTAAGAGTATGCCGCCCCCTCCATAGGTCATATTTCCTTAATACATTTGTTTTACATAATGTTTTATATGATAAATGTATACTAAAAATCGTAAGGAAAATTTAAAGTCTGAAATACTTCATTTTAATTTTTGAATAAATTGCCAAACTGCCGCCCCTGAATTTGTTGCAACCTTTTGAGCCTATTTAGAAATATGCCCCTGGGCCTCAATAGCCGAAAGGAAAAAAAAGACCATTAAAAGTGAAAGTCTATATTTCCAAAGATGTCGAAAAGTCTAATAAAAAATAAAAAAAGTTTTCATTCTTGCGGTGACACTACAATATCAGCACCGTGTGTCACCCATTGGCAATGTAATATCCTAGGTGATAGTTTCAAATTTTAATAATAGACTTTATACATATTTCCACATAAAAATTTGAAACATATCACCTAGTGTATCATTTAAAATATCAATTTTTTTTGTCTTTTCGGCATCTTAGGCTATTTAGTCTTTGAACGATATACCTCATAATAAAACGATATAAAGGGAGTCCAGGCCATTTATCTCGTACTTTTTTTATCTAATATGAGTAGAAAAATGTATTTAATAATAATAAAACTTTTTTTAAAAGTTGCGCAAATATTCAATTATGCAATTTGCATTATCGATGGAAAAGAAGAAGAAACTTTTTGATAACGACTTAACAATTTTTTAACGCATGATTAAACAATAGAAGTTTAAAAAAAATGAAATTAGAGGAAACTATTTTTTTAAGAACAAATAAAAGAACATTATAAGTTATTTTCCATTTGAGTAAATATTTTAAGGAATAAATGATACAACTATAACACAAAATTTGAATAAAATCATCGCAATTATTTATGCTTAAGGTCATTACTTAAATATAAATAACTCTAGACCCTTTAGATTAAATCAACTAAACAAATCTTAATATTCATTAAGCATTTATAGACTTTATGTTTTGGCTGCCTCTAATCTAATATCAAAGCTACAATCACTTTCATTTATTATAAAGTTTAATTTAGAAAAATGAATTGCTTAATAATGAATGTTTAAATGAGGAAAATTGTTTTAAAATATAGCAAAGCTAGAGAGGACAAAAAAACCAAAAGATTAGGTAGCTATCGCAATCTAAGTAAGAGACGCAAATTAATCCGACTAAAAAAATATTTACGAGACTTTGAGTATTTAATCCTGTCCCACTCATTACCAAGCAAATAACCCACTCAAAAAGTAAAAAAATCTCTAATCCTTTCAAGTTTAACAAACGTCATCCACTCAAATAACTTTCGAGCTTCGAAGCCTCTAAGAGAGGAGGAAAACAGAGACGACATTTCAGTTTTTACTTTCTCCTACCTATGTATATATGTAATATATATATAGAGAGAAAGTATTGGATTCATGTCAAAAATTCGATGTCGAGATTTTGATGGATCTTCACGTTTTGAGGTCCCCTGAATCAAAAAGTGGTTTTCGCGACATGGTCTGTCTGTGGGTGGGTGGGTGTGTGTGTCTGTGTGTGTGTCTGTGTGTGTGTGTGTATTCAATTTTAAGCATGAAAGAATTGAGCTAGGAGGTTGAAATTTTATATTTAAGTTAAACAGCCCCCGGGACCGGAAAAATAAGCTTTTAATCAAAATCGGCCAAAGAGTACTAGTACTTTACTGATGTACTTTTTCAGTTTTTTTCGATTTTCTCAAAATTCGCTCTAACGATTTTGATTAAAATTCAAAAATCAATTATTTTTTAGATGCTCTTTCAAATGTATATTCTCGTTTCGCCCTCAAAATTGTTTGAAGCACACTTTACTCTTGTGTTTCATAGGAAAGATAGGAGAAATGGTTGCCTTGGTTACAAAATATAAATATTTTCCCATACTTATTAATTTTACATCTGAATTCAAATGTTCCGTACTGTCGGGAACTAAATATATGTCGACACAAAAATCTGGTGTGACAAGCACAGTACACAACTTTCGATTACCGAAGGTAAGAGAAAGTTGTGTGCTGTGCGCCAGTCACACCAGATTTTTTTATTAAGGGGGAGGAGGGGGGAGAAGCAAAACCAAAAAGGATCCAATATTTATTATATAATTAGCAAAATTCAAAATGAAAAGGTTCGTTTGTATATTTTTATGAAACTAACAAAGTTGAATAAATTTGTAAATTTCTCATTGAATCATAAGTTACATACGCCTAGAGGCGGATGAGATATGGGGGTTAAACCTCCTCCACCTCGCCCTTTCCCCGAAAAATTAAAGACTAATTGAAAAATGGCTTCAAAATTTTGAATGTTAGCATTTATAAAAAAAAAAATATTTTATATTCTTTAAAATTTATTCATTTGGGAAGGTTGATCATCTCTCTCTTGGTTTATCCAAATCCCCCCCCCCCCCCCCCCCGAAAAAATTTTCTGGCTTCAGCCCTGGTTTTATGCCGGCTAGAATTCTTATACACCCTCTAAAATAAAGTCCTTGGAGGGAACGAACTACTTTGACTAAATCTTTCTACATACTGTACCGCACTATAAATTTTTTGTTTCAAAACACTACATAAAATAGCAGATAAAAATTATAATAAATTATTTATCGAAACTTGTACGATACAGTAAATACACAAATACACACATTTATTCATTTTTAAATATTCCAATAAAGAAGCGAAAAAAATTGTCATTTTTTTTTTTTTTTTACTGTTTCAAATGACAAAACCCTTTTATTTTTTATTTTTTTATTTGTAAATGTAAATGCAAATTTGCCTAATGCTAAAATACAATTGTGAAAAAGTTTTTTTTTTTTTTATTTTTATTTTTTTTATTTGCCACCGTGAATGTCAATTGTCTGCATGAATCAACAAATTGGCCTTTTGTGTTGCCTCCGGTATCATGTGAATGTCAAGAGAAGGAGGGGGGGGGGGAAGGGAGGTGTTGGTCATACACATTAATACACACCACTTGTCTTTAATATTTATTGCATCAAATAGATAGATAGACCTTGGATGAAGAGTATAGAGCATTGACACTGAAGGGAGGAGAGGTGGAGATTAATTCAACCGACGAACAAAGGATCATCAGCAATAGTCGGAAATTTATAGTTGAATAACGTTTTAGTATTATTTTTAGAATCATATCATTTTTATTCTCTATATATAAATCAGCAGCGACTACCTACATTTGAATTAATTTGCTCAGGGGCTCAGTCTTGTGGGAACGTGGATGGCGACCACGAGATACCCGAGCTGGGACAGGCAGTCCTTCAGTTCTTTGTATGCCTGTCCCTTTTTACTTTCTCTTACCTCTATATATATGTTAATATATAGAGAGAAAAAGTATTGGATTCATGTCAAAAATTCGATGTCGCAATTTTGATGGATATACACGTTTTGAGGTCCCCCGAATCCAAAAAAGTGGTTTTCGCGACATGGTCTATCTGTGAACAAAATATCTCAAAAACGAAAAGAGCTAGGAGGTTGAAATTTTATATTTAAGTTAGGCACCCCCCTGGGACGTGACACGAAGCTTTTGAACAAAATCGACCAAAGAGTACTAGTAGGCCTACTTTACTTAAGCACTTTTTCAGTTTTTTTAGATTTTCTCAAAATTCGCAACAACGATTTTTTTAATTAAAAAATCAATTATTTTTTAGATTCTCTTTAAAATGTATATTCTCATTTTGTCATTGAAATCTTCTGAAGAACACTTTACAGTAACACCAGATTTTTTTAACAGACGTCAGTCAGACCGTGCGGCTATTTCTTCCGGTCGCAAAAAAGTAGTATAGTGTTGGAAGGAAAAGTGAGGTCCGCCGACCCCGCATCGCGATAATAAGGAGAAGACAGAAGAAGAAGATATACATGTGAATTAATTCACAATTTGTTCTAAGAATCGGCAAATAATATAGCACTGATTGACGATCCTGGTCTCCAATTAGGACTTTCCGATGAAATATGCCCCACCCCAAACACAAAATCATCTCGTAAAATATTAATTATTCCTCTATTACCTTTTAGCTATTTGGACAAAAATGGTCTTTAGTCGACATTTTTAATTAAAAAATTTTTCTTGGTATTTCCCCCTTTCATATCTAAGAAAAAAAAATGAAAGGTAAGTCAAGAAAAGGGGTGGTGGGTAGTCCATATATCAACAGCCTCTACTAAGGCCCTGGCCCCTGAATCCCAAGGCAAATCAGTCCTTTGTGGTCGGTGCCAGTAAAATGGAGTAAGTCATTTGGCAGCAGTGCAATAGTCTTGGCAAAGGCTCAGTCAGCCCTTCGGCCCTTCTGTCCTGCTCCACATGCACATTGTCCCCACCAGAGAGAGAGACAGGCAACCAGACACAAACACAAAGTGCCCTATTGATATAAACACACATAGTGTCGAGCCTCAATTCATTAATACCCCCTTTCAAGTGCACCATTAAACATGTCACGATAATTAAAATAAGGGGCCAAGTGTGGCGTATTATATTATAATTAAAGGTTAATGTATTGTTAGAGATTAGTGTCCAAAAGGACATAATGTAATTTAAAATATAAAAAATATAAAAACATTCAGACACCAAAGTGATTTAGTTTATAATTAGTGGGATTGTGGATAAATTTATTATAAAAAAAATCTGGTATGACGACAGTACAACATTTTTCTTTTAGTTGTATTTTACTTTCTCTTACCACTATATAAGTTAATATATAGAGAGAGAAAGTATTGGTTTCATGTCAAAAATTCGATGTCGAGATTTTGATAGATATACACGTTTTGAAGTCCCCTGAATCCAAAAAAGTTGTTTTCGCGACATGCCTGTGTGTGTATGTCTGTGAACAAAATATCTCAAGAACGAAAAGAGGTTACAAGATGTGAATTTTATAACTGGATAATCGTTAATTGGTAAATAAATGAATAGCAGCTAAAATTATTTCATTTATTGGCCCGCTAAGCTGACGTTTCGGTCTTTATCAAGACCATTCTAAGAGCTATAACAACATAGCGTATATATTTTATTGGTGAAATTTTATAAAATATAACATGGCATAAATCAGAGATATTATAATTTCCTTGTGGGCTGTCAATATAGGCATACAATCAATAATTCCACAAGGTAATTATAATATCCCTGATTTATGCCATGTTATAATATTATAATTTATAAAATTTGACAAATAAAAAATATAGCCTACTCTCTGTTGTTATAGCTATGAGGATCAGGACCAAACGTCAGCCTAGCGGGCCAATAAATGAAATAATTTTAGCTGCTATTCTTTTATTTACCAATTAACGAAAAGAGCAAAGAAGTTGAAATTTTATATTTAAGTTACGTACCCCTCTGGCACGTGAAACGAAACTTTTGAACAAAATCGCCCAAAGATTACTAAATACTGATGTACTTTTTCAGTTTTTTTCGATTTTCTAAAAATTCGTTCTATTTTGATTAAAATTCAAAAATCAATTATTTTTAAGATGTTCTTTCAAATGTATATATATATTTTCATTTTGCTCTCAAAATTGTTTCAAGGCCACTTTACTCTTGGGCTTCTTAAAAAAGATATAAGAAATGGTTGCCATGGTTACAAAATATAATTTTCCGATATAAATTTTAATAAAATCTAATATATCGGCGAAAACTAAATATATCTCGACACAAAAAAATCTAGTGTGACAAGCACAGAACACAACTTTCGATTACCGAAGGTAAGAGAAAGTTGTGTGCTGTGCGCCAGTTTTATTCATTTAAATTAAGTTTTAATTTAATATTTAATTTAAACAGGTAACCGGATTATAGGATTAGTTAAAAAAAAAAGTCAAATGAAAATGTACTTAGGGAAAAAGTTGATTAAGTATTCATTTGAAAAGAATCGAATTTCAATGAATATTGTTTTAGATCAGTGGCGTAACTAGACGTGGGATTGATTATTTAGCTTGACGCGTCAAACCTCAGCCATTTACGCTACGTAAAGTTCTAATTTTGTCATCTATTTTTTTTTTAATGAAAATTTAATAACAGAGTGAACCCTCTAGCTACCGGTCCTCGAACATGATGTCATGCTAAGTTACCTTGCCAGGAGACTCTTCTAAATACCAACCAAATTGAATTAACACACTAATTATAGACCATATTCAAAAATAAAAAAAAATTCCCCTTCTTTTTTATACTTTCTTTTGAGAGCTTGTTGCTACTTCCTTGCTATTTAAGCCAGTGAATGAAAAAAAAAATACATAGCGAGGAATGAATGAATTGCGTGACGATAATAATAGAGGCTTGGATAAATTTTTTGGCGTTTATATTAAAGATTCTTTTTAGAAACATTGAAATGTAGAATTTTTTTTTTGGATATAGATTATGAATTGACAGAAATATTAATAATTAGTTAAGATTTAGTGATAAAAATTAGAAGAGAATCTTTAATTAAAATACACATTTAATTAGTTTCGGTTTCGGCCGGCCGAAACCTGAGTCTGAAAAGATGGGATGAGACCCGCACGCAAAAAAAAGAAAAGAAAAAAAAAAAAAGGTCAAATAATTTGTTCATGAGGGAGAAAAAATTTTCCGTCCGGGGGAAAATGGGCGGAAAAAATAATTTAGTTTCCCTAAAAAAAGGTAAAATGATATCCACTGAAGGGAAAAAGGTAAAATGATTTTCACGGCAGGGAAAAAATTTTTATTTTTTCTGCAGGGCGGAAAACTTTGGTTCCGCAAAAACAAAATTTTTCGCAGGGCGGAGCGAAAAAAATTTACTTTTTTCTCCTCCCCCCCCCCCCCCGAAAAATTTCTATATACGCCCCTGATATGAAATACAAGTTTCGGCCGAAACTAAGATTGAGGCAGAAATTCGGTTTCGGTTGAAAATCTTGTTTCGGTCGGACCCTAGTGGACATACAGTATATTCAGTTTTCTGACAGTAAGATACATGCGAATTTCAAGATGTAAAATTTCTAAGTATAGGAAAATATTTATATTTTGTTACCAAGGCAAACATTTCTCCTATCTTTTCTATGAAGTACAAGAGTAAAGTGTGCTACAAAAGATTAAGAATATACATTTTAAAGAACATCTAAAAAAACAATTGATTTTTGAATTTCAATCAAAATCGTTGGAGAGAATTGAGAAAATCGAAAAAAAAAAAAACTGAAAAAGTGCATCAATAAAGTACTCTTACTCTTTGACCGTTTTTGTTCAAAATCTTCGTGTCACGTCCCAGGGGGGTACCTTATTTAAAATACAATTTAAACCTCATTTCCCTTTTCGTTCTTGAGATATTTTGTTCACAGGCAGACAGACAATGTCGCAAAAAAAACTTTTTTGGATTCAGGGGACCTCAAAACGTGAAGATCCATCAAAAATCTTGACATCGAATTTTTGGCATGAATACTTTTTCTCTCTTTATATTAACATATATAGAGAGAAAGTAAAACTATGAAATGAAATAATCACAGAGTCTTAAATTTGTACTTCACTAAGGAAGAGAGGACTTAAGAAAAGATATTTTATTTCAAAAGTTGGTATTTGCTCCAATTCAAATACATAAATATTAAATATTTATGAATTTACAGGTTATTTTAATTTATTAGTATTCATGTCAAAAGCGAAATTCTTAATGAATCATCTTAAATTTGAATTAAAAATATCTTTCCTTCGTAGTGTAAAGCGAATATCAAGAGAAGATTTGTGCCCATTTGCATATCATAAATAGATAGGTAAGAAGAGAGATATTAACTGATAATTTGACGTCGGTGAATAGGAAGCCGAAACTTAAGACATAGTAGCTTGGCATATGCTGTCTGTCAATTATAGCGAAATTTCTCGCCTCTCTGTTCACTTCGGGTTTTGCGACTTTCAACCCTTAGATGTCACTCGATATTCAATATTAATGAAAACTTCTCACTCGCTAGCTATTCAATGTCTCTACGTAATAATTCTTGTGCATTTTTATTATCATCATCATAATCATCATCATGATTATATCATCATACTATAATATAAAGCGCTGACTTCCTGTCCCTGTGTGTATGTGCCTATCAGGGCGCTGATTGGTAGAGTTACAGGAAGTGGAGCGGGAGAGGGAAATTTAAAATTTAGGTCAGAGAGGGAAATTTGAAACTTAAAAATTTTGCAATTGCTCGCCTTCGGCTTTTCAGAGCTTTACAGTGAGCAAGAATAAATTTGATGCATTTGCTCGCCGAAGGGGAGCAAGGGGGCCAGGGGACCTAGCCCCCTGACAAGTGGTAAAGCGCGCCTTCGGCTTAATCATAATTGGATTTGACCTTTTATAAGGAGAGATAAAAACTATTACATTGGGAAACAAATTTTCAGGAATATTTTGAGCTTCGAAATTTGGGAATTGGAATATGAGTATTTTTTCTGGACTCGCCGTAATTTTTAAAATTTTATTTCAAAATTCCAACGAACTCTTGTTCAAACAACGTATGACAGACAGACTTTCTACTGTATGTAGGTTGAGAAAGTGAAAATAGAAATTAACAAAATAAAATCTGATGAGATTGGTCGCACAGCGCACTACTTTCTCTTACTATTGGTAATTGAATGTTGTGTTCTGTGTTTGTCCCTCCAGAAACAGTACGGTACATTTGAATTCAAGATATAAAAATTTATAAAAGTCAAAATCGTCACAAGGAATTTCGGAAAATCAAAAAAACTGAAAAAGTGCATCAGTAACCTACTTTTTGGTCCATTTTATTTAAAAGCTTATTTTTGCGCCTGAAGTGGGTTTAAATACCCAGTTAAATCTTAAATATTATTTAAATTTAGTAGCTTACTCCGTTCATTCTTTATTTTGATAATTTTGCGGGACCCACTTTTTGGAATCAAAACGCTTATTTCCGTCAAAATCTCTACATCGAATTTTTGAAATAAATTCAATAATTTCTCTCTATATTTAAGTAAGAGAAAGTAATCAATTTAGAGATTGTTTTGACCTGTGTAAAATTTTTGAGAAGAGAATATCATGGAAATATATTCCGAGATAAAATTTGTATAAATCAGATCAGTTAGGCCTATTAGAAAAGATCTATAAAAAATAGTTGTTGGACATTAGAGCTACAGATGTTATCAAATATTGTTTGTGTATTGATCGGCAACAAGTGTTACAGATGTAAAGGAAAAGGGAACTAGAGTGCGAGAGAGAATAATTTATTTAGTCCAGAGGTAGAGTCTCTGAAATTGAACTAATTAACTCGAACCCTTCATCAATATAAAATCCCCATATCCTCCACTCATGATTTTTAAACATTTTTGTTTTTTAATATGTATATTTTGTTTGAGAATCAATTACACTTAAAAATACTGCGTGAAAGGGAGGGAGAGAGACAGAAAATATGTGCGTATGTGTATGTGTTTAATTACATTTCGAGATGTAATTTTAATCAAGAATCTTGGTTTAAAATTTAATAAACAGGTATGAAATGCAAATTGCAAATGCTAACAAGGGGAGAGAAAAAATGACGTAAAATTAATTAATCAAATCAAGAGGAGGGAAATATGTACATAGCTAAATATACATTTATGAGTTAATTAATTATTAATATAATACACATTCAATACAGGAAAAGAAGTTGAATATTATAAAATTTATTTTTATATTGCACTACTCTATTATTGGATAAGTGATGTGCGAATTACGAGTATAAAATTTTAATTATCAAGTCTCATTAAATTATCTAATCATCTTTTGTAAGTCAAATTGCTAACAATCATATATTGAATTTTAATACCTAATTAAAACTGTCACTTAGGGTAGAGGTAAAGGTCTTGCTTCATGATTAAACAGGTCATGTTCGCTTACTTCCTGAAATTGTATTGTCTAAAAATTAAATAATTACTTTCTCTTACTTATATATGTTAATACCAGGTATATGGAGAAAGCATTGCATTCATGTCAAAAATTTGATAGCGAGACTGATAGAAATACAAGATTTGAGGGTCTGTCTGTCTGTCTTTATGTGTTCAAAAGAAAACAAGAAAAAAATCTGGTGTGGCTGTCGCACAGCACACAACAACACAACACTCACACAAGATTTGTTTACTTTTACTTTCTCTTACCCTATATATGAAATATATAGAGAATAAGTATTGGATTCATGTCAAAAATTCGATGTCAAGATTTTGTTGGATCTTCACCTTTTGAGGTCTCCTGAATCCAAAAAAGTGGTTTTCGCGACATTGTCTGTCTGTGTGTGTGTGAACAAAAAATCTCAGGAACTAAAAGAGCTACGAGGTTGAAATTTTATATTTAAGTTAGGCACCCTCACAAGGGATGAAAATATGCTTTTGAATAAAATCAGCCAAAAAGTATTAGTACTTTACTGATGTACTTTTTCAGTTTTTTTCGATTTTCTCAAAATTCGCTCCTACGATTTTGTTTAAAATTCATAAATAAACTATTTTTCATATGCTCTTTAAAAAGTATATCAGTGAAATTTTTCGTGGAAATCGTTTGAAGTATATTTTACTGATGTGGAAGCATTCGTACTCAGCGCCATCTATGAATCATCTCGTGATCAAGTTTGGAACTAGAGTGCTAAGAGCAACTAAAAATATTTCGGCACAAAAATCTGGTGTGCTGTGCGCCAGTCACACCAGATTTTTTAATAATAAAATGTTATTTAATATTATTTTAATAATAAGATAAAGTACTGAAGGGGGTTGCTTCCTTACAAGGTTAATTCGCTTAAGCAAGCAATGGCTATTTTTTATCATGGATGAAGAAACCGTTCCTAAGAGAATTCCAGCTATTTCCTAAATTAAAACCTTTTTTCTTTGTGCTTGCAGATAAATTTTCTAGGCTTATTTTTATCTTTTTTTTTTTTTTGAAACCAAAAATAACAATAATAACATACAGTATCATTTTATATCGAGTCTATAAAATAGTAAGAAATCGCGGATTCTATTTCCAAAACAAAGAAAATTCGTTTGCTCGTTTGTCATAAATTTTCACGCTTTGCCTTTCTCATATATATGCTCCCGAGGGATTGTCATTTGGCTTGTTTAAACATTTTATTGTCAAAAAGGAGGAGAAGTGAACTTCTCTTTCTTTCTCTTTTGTTTTTGATTTAGACGGTAAGATTATTTTTTCCTCAGGAGGATCGAAAGAGAGAAAGATTGTCATTTTATTTGCGACAAGAGCCGCCCGGGGACTAGGACCAACTATTACGGCTGTTTGTTGTTGCTGTTGCTATTATTGCTACTGCTTACATTCCCCAGGGGGCAATTACCCCGGAATCGAATGCCGGAATCGATGCCTCAGATTAACACACAACCCCACCCGCCCACTTTTATGATTTTATATATAGAATAAACGTACCTATATTTTTTATTTATATATTACTTTTTTCCATTTGGATTAAATCAAAATAATAAAAAAAAAAACTGTATAATCAAATTTTTTATATTAAATTAAAATATTTTTTATTATATCTCTGACTTCATGAAGAGTATAAATTTATTTAATAATATAGGTCAATCAATTGAGATGAAGTCGTGATTGTGTCATTTAGAAGTTTCTTTGCTAAACAACAAATGATTAATTAGGCCTATACAAAAAAATAGGGATAAAAATTTTTAAATTGTCTTTATTTTTATTTAATCGTCGCTGTTTTGGCGCCCTTTCATTCTTAATTATCAAATTTATCAATAAATAATATACTAAATCATATGATGTTAACCTTACATAAAGAAATTTGGATTACATTTTTTTATTTTTATTTAACAACCTGTACTTATTTAGCTAATAGTCCTAAGTTAAAAAAATCTGGTGTGACTGGCGCACAGCACACAACTTTCTCTTACCCTTCGGTAAGAGAAAGTTGCGCACTGTGCTGGTCACACCAGATTTTTTGTGTCGAGATATATTTAGTTTCCGATAGCACCTTTGTTTCAAACTTGCATTTTAAATGTTGACTGCTTCAAATAAACTATGGTTATTTTTCAAAATTTTAATCTCATATTTGGACATTTTATACACAATATAGAATCCTAAATAAATACAAAATTTCATAAGAATTGGAAAAAAAATTTTAAATGCGTAAAAAGTTCCAAAGGGGACCCCCTTTTGAATCGAAATTAACATACAAATCCCTATAGGAAATTAACATTGTTTCTATGCGAAGATAAGGTGGAAAGGGAATTTAAAAATAGTAGAGAGAGACGATAATGTTTGCAAGTGGGAGAGATATATATATATGTTTTCTTTGAAACAATTAAAACAGAAATAAAAAAAAATAAATGGGAATTTAAATAATAATTGATTTTTAATCTAATAAAAAGAAAAAGATTTAAATTCCGTTACCATGGCAACCAGTTCTATCTTTCCTATGAAGAACAAGAGTAAAGTGGTCTTCAGAAGATTTCAACGGCAAAATGAGAATATACATTTTAAAGAGCATCTAAAAAATAGTTAATTTATGAATTTTAAAAAAAATCCTTGAGGGAATTTTGAGAAAATCGAAAAAAACTGAAAAAGTACATCAGTAAAGTACTAGTACTTTTTGGCCGATTTTGTTCAAAAGCTTATTTTGAGATTCTTCAACAAGAATACAGTTATAACAATTATTTTTCTATTACAATAAATCAACATGTTAAGATTTTTCTTTTTCCCGGTCTTATACATACTTATTTTATAAATCTTAAACAACATTCTTAAATATATATATAAATATAATATTTTTTGTTAATTTTAGTTTACCTCTTGACTAAAATGTAGAACACGTACATAATGAATCGCCAAATCATACGGAATTCGTTTTAAATTATAAAAAATATCTTCATAAATCTGTAAGATTATCGTCAATTTTTAAAAATTATTATAAAACATATAAACATTTCAGTTCCAATTTTACTGTTACCTTTTTAATAATTATCAGATTGAAAATTACAAATCTAAATTATTTTCACTATTCTAAGTCGTTACTTATTATTAATACAAATTTCTCTTGCTTTTTTATTAGAACTGTCAAATATATTTTTTTACTTTTAGGAATGCCAACCTGCTGTATTCAAATGTTTATTGGTATTAATAAAAAATTATTTTTTACATATATATATATACGTCTTTTTCATAAAATACTTATGTACGTTTACAAATCATTCTCATAGTTTTAACATTTTTTTATTCTATTTATATGAAGGAAGGTTGGCGACCATTTCTGAATTTTTGGTGGGAATTTCAAAAACAGGTTCTCTCTGAGGCAAATTCAAACGCTAATTAAACAAGATGTTACTGTAATACAAGGATGCCTGTTCTCTTTCACACCTAAAGTTTATTGCACTTGGTTCGGTCATTATGTGATAAGATTCCAGAAATTCTCTTCTTTTTTGATTACTTTCAGTGACCAGTATTACTGGATTTTCAAAGTCAAACTCGTGATTGAAGTCATCACGAGTTTGACTTTGAAAATCCAGTAATACTGGTCACTGAAAGTAATCAAAAAAGAAGAGAATTTCTGGAATCTTATCACATAATGACCGAACCAAGTGCAATAAACTTTAGGTGTGAAAGAGAGCAGGCATCCTTGTATTACAGTAACATCTTGTTTAATTAGCGTTTGAATTTGCCTCAGAGAGAACCTGTTTTTGAAATTCCCACCAAAAATTCAGAAATGGTCGCCAACCTTCCTTCATATAAATAGAATAAAAAAATGTTAAAACTATGAGAATGATTTGTAAACGTACATAAGTATTTTATGAAAAAGACGTATATATATATATGTAAAAAATAATTTTTTATTAATACCAATAAACATTTGAATACAGCAGGTTGGCATTCCTAAAAGTAAAAAAATATATTTGACAGTTCTAATAAAAAAGCAAGAGAAATTTGTATTAATAATAAGTAACGACTTAGAATAGTGAAAATAATTTAGATTTGTAATTTTCAATCTGATAATTATTAAAAAGGTAACAGTAAAATTGGAACTGAAATGTTTATATGTTTTATAATAATTTTTAAAAATTGACGATAATCTTACAGATTTATGAAGATATTTTTTATAATTTAAAACGAATTCCGTATGATTTGGCGATTCATTATGTACGTGTTCTACATTTTAGTCAAGAGGTAAACTAAAATTAACAAAAAATATTATATTTATATATATATTTAAGAATGTTGTTTAAGATTTATAAAATAAGTATGTATAAGACCGGGAAAAAGAAAAATCTTAACATGTTGATTTATTGTAATAGAAAAATAATTGTTATAACTGTATTCTTGTTGCAGTTCATGGCTCTGAAGATGGCAGTGTTGCCGAAACAAGTCTAATTGCGCATGCTTGTCAGCCAAGCCATAATACTCTGAAAAATAAATCAAGATAATTTTTGAAAAATTGTTTTGTCTTCATTTAATCAACACCTTCTACTGTCCAAGAATAAATCTACTGTTTGAGTTTTCAATTGTTAATTTACTGGACTAACTAAAAGTTTCGTTTAAAATTTTAAACATAATTGTTAAAGCCACTTTTGAGAAAATCGAAAAAAACTGAAAAAGTACATCAGTCAAGTACTAGTACTCTTTGAATGATTTTATCTAAAAATTTATTTTCAAGCCTAAGGAGGATACTTAGCTCAAATATAAAATTTCAACCTTCTAGCTAATTTCCTTCATATTTTAGTTACTCCCAAACAGATACCACCACACAGACAATATTCAGGGGGCCTCAAAACGCGTATTTCCATCAAAATTCCAACATCGAATTTTTGACATGAATGCAATACTTTCTCTCTGATCGCATATACGAATAAAATAGAGAAAAAAATTTTGTAACTTTATTTTTCATCACCCAACCATTTTTATGAAGATAATAAATAAATATAAAATTGTTATCGTTATTTTTCTTTCTTAAAGGTCATCTTATTTTGTATCGTCGTCTCGTTTTCCGTTTTTTTTTTTTCTCTCTCTCGCTAGCTGCGTTTTTACAAAAGAAGGTGTCCGATGTGAGCATGGGGTTAGGGGGTTGGTGGGTAGTAGGGGGGATGATTTGTGTTCTGGGGTCATCCGAGGCAGACAAACGAACCAATCCATCATTTGATGACCCGGAGTAAGGGAGGAGGGCTTGAATAGATAAAGCACCCCAGAGAGAGAGAGAGAGAGAGAGAGATGTCAGCCAATCACAATCATCGATAAGACAAGCACACCATCAAGGAAAAAGAGAAAAAAAGGAGTACCGACATTTATTTATATGTAAAAAATCTCATTATAAAAAGTCTATTATTATGTTCAAAGAAAAAAGGGCTGTAGAATGAAGAATAGCAAAATCTTTTCAAAATAATTTCAAAAAGGTTTAATCGGTTTTTTGCCGTTTGAAGACATGAAATATTTTAATATTCAGCATTTCTCAAAGAGAGATAAAAAAAGATGTCAAATAAATTTTGAAAAAGGGTTAAAAAAAAAAAACTGTGGTGAAATATTTATGTTATAATCAGAGGAATGTAATCTAAAAAAAATCTGGTGTGACAGTTCGCACAGCACACAACTTTCTCTTAAATTTGCTAATTGAAAGTTGTGTTCTATGCTTATCATATCAAGTTTTTTGTGTTGACATATATTTAGGGTCCGACAGTTGAATTTGAATATGTAAAATTTATAAACATAGAAAAACAATTATATTTTGTTACCATGGCAACCATTTCTCTTATCTTTCCTATGAAGGACAAGAGTAAAGTGGTCTTGATAAGATTCCAAGAGCAAAATGAGAATATACATTTTATAAAGCATCTAAAAAATAACAAATTTATGAATTTTAATCAAAATCGTTGGAGCAAATTTTGAGAAAATCGAAAAAATCTGAAAAAGTACATCAGTAAAGTACAAGTACATTTTGGCCGATTTTGTTAAAAAGCTTCATTCTTTCTAACCGTATATTCAACATAATAATACCTCTTAAAACAGGGACTTATTCAAGCCGCTAAACCTTTTCGTTCATGCCTCCCTACCCGGCCACTATACGCACATGCGTTGTAAGACTTTGTCACGTCAAAATGTATGTACTCAGGACCTCAACCTACAGAGCACTGCACCCAAAAATCGGACATTACAACGCCACAGGGACATTCTGCGAAACCCCAAAGTTGAATCGTCGACGTGTTTATGTCCAATTATTTGTTGGAGTGCTATGTAGGAACTAACCTAAATCCGCCCCTACTTGAGTGGAATAGGAGAACAAACACTATTGAGAAAATCCCCAAATAGAAGATAGGCATACCACAGACAGCAAGTAAATGAAATTGACTCTATAGTCCTAAATGTGACCGAAACGCGAGCTTTAGATTGAATTTTTATCAATAAAAGAAATATCCATAGCAACTTGATTTTTATTAAAAATCTTTATAACATAATCAGATATGCTACTGCAATAATTTTTCCTAGAGCACTTTTTGGGATTTAATGCAAATATCTTTGATTTTATTATTAGACTACTTTTATTTTAATATTTTTTTTTATTTGATACAAATAAGATCTTGCATGAGCATATGTCTCTTATAAAAAAAAAGTAAAAAAAAAAAAATGAACGGAAATAAAATAAAATCAATGGATGATATAAATAACAAGATTCTGTGCTTATCTTGTTCATAAATAACTATAAAACATAGGGAGGGAAATTTATTTTATTGAGTTTTAAAGTCGAATCATAAAAAATTGACATTTGTCCCGTTAGAGGGAGAGAGACGATATAAGAGAAATTTATTTTCTCAAATAAAATAAAAAGAAAAATAAGTAAAAAAAAGTAAAAAAAGAGAGTAGACACTTACTAATATGCTCAATATGTTTGGTGGATATCTCGTGGAGTAACTGATTGACCAGAGGACTGTCCTTTGGGTAGAGCTCTATCTCGGAGATGCCATAGTGGAACTTCTCCAATGTGGTCAAATTCTTCCTGCAAAAAAAGAGAGGAAAATATTAATAAATTAACGATAACAATCTTCTTCTTCTTCTGTCATCGCCTGATTATTCCCGTGGTGCGGGGTCGACGGACCTCAATGTCTCCCTCCATCTCTTCTTATCCAATTAATTAACGATAACAATATATTATTATTAACGATAACAATACGTATATTATTATTATTATTTATTATAGTTTCTGGTCTTGAGTGATTTATTGTCTATTATTTTAAATTAAATTGAATAAGGAATGCAATGAGCAAGGCAGCCAGCAGAAATAAAAAAGTTTTATATTATTTCATCGACGTTTCGGAAGCGCGTCACTACCATCCTCAGGACGAAATAATTGTTGCATATTGATCGGCAATGAGGCTGTTGCACACTTTAACAGCTTATCACTATTAGGGCTGCGCAAAATAATCGATTAATCGATTATTCACCGATTATTTAAAAATAATCGATTATAAAAATAGATTCATCGATTATTTTTCACAATCGATTATTGGGAAAAAATCGATTATTTTTGAGAAAAAAACGTTTTAAAAGATCGGATGAGACTCGTATATAAAAAAAAGTCAAAACATTTTCACTGCTGAACGAAAAAAATTTCCTTTCCCAAAAATGGGGCAGAAAAAATTTCCTTTTAATAAAAAAAAGGTAAGATAATTTTCTAAAAAAAAAGGTACCTATAATCGATTTTTTTCATAATTGATTATCTTTTCGTTTGTCCGGACCAAAATCGATTAATAGGAATAATCGATTATTTTTTCCATATTCGAACACCTCTAATCACTATATAATTAGAAACTCATAGAACCGTTAATTTTGTTAAATATTATGCAGAATAATAATGTTAATAGTCGTCGTTCTGAATACGTTAAAAAATTATTTGCGACAATTATTTCGTCCTGAGGATGGGAGCGACGCGTTCCGGAAACGTCGATTATAATATAAAACTTTTTTTATTTCTGCTGTCTACCTTACTCATTGAGTTCCTTATTCAATCATCACGACAGACTATATATTTTTCCTATTGGAATTAGAATAATTTAAATTAATATGGAAAGTTTGGACGCTCATTAACTTCTGGTATACTAGTTCATTCGATCTTAGCAAAACAATTTCAATAGAATTCATAAATTTATCAAAACAAAAATTGACTTATTCACTGCCAAAATTCATCCGATATATATTCCTTTAACTAAGATTAACTGATAATGATTAACTGTTATATAGCATTTCGCTTCATTCATTATTGTTCAATTTGTATTGAACAATTTCAACTAATATCAGATTAATTGATTCAGTGAATGGAGAGGAAACAATTTGATTAATGATTATTTAAATAGAATATTTATTCTAAATTGAAATTAGCGAATGCAATTGACACGTTTTAATTTAATTTGAAATTAGGTTTGAGTAGTGGGAAAAGAGGTAAGGAAAGGAGAATTTGTTATAACAATATACGAAAAGGATAGTATTGTTTATTAAAGCTTTTGTGTATTATTATTATAATTATGGGAGTTTTTAATTATAGACCACATTTTGTATTAATCATTCACTAAAATTATAAATATTATACAACGTTTCGACTACTTATTCTGCAGTCGTTTTCAAGTACTATGCGCTTACTCCGACTTAAGCAAATTAACCTCCAAAGAACACTTAGGTGAAGTTAGTAGCATTTTATATGCAATGAAGTTAGCAGCATATAAAATGCTACTAACTTCACGTAAGTGTTCCTTGGAAATTAGTTCATTTAAGTTGGAGTAGCGCACAGTACTAGGAAATGACTGTAGAATAAATAGTCAAAACGTCGTACAGTATTTATAATATTAATAAATAATTAATATAAAATATGGCCTATAATTAAAAACTCTCATAATAATATAGGTCTTTTATCAAGTATGAAAGAATATGTGTGTTGTTCCTAATAAAATTGTATAATGAATGAAAAGTCATTATTTTAAAAAATTCTTCTTCCCGTATCTTTTTTTCTTAATTAAAATTCAGAATAAAATAATTAAAATTCGGAATAAAAAAATTTTAAAAATTAGTTCGCTCAAGAGAGGAACCAGCCGACCCTTCGTAAAGCCCAAAAGAAATTGTTGATGAGAAAATCATTTAAAAAAAATAGGACAACTATTTTTTTAATTTGATGTTCAAATCAAATACAACTATTTTTTCTCAAATTGTCAGTAAATTAATACAAGGTGTAGGCCTATAGAAAAAAGAATATGTTCTTTTTTTCATCAAATAGGTGATACTTTATACAATAATACAAAGATACCAGACAAGTAAGAGTAGATAGAAACCTAGTTTTCAGCTTTTATATCAAAACTCTTTCATTTTATTGTTAGAAGAAACACAAAAGAATTTTATAATAAATAGAAATCAAGAGGGAAATAAAAAAAGAAAAAAGATTTTAATTGAAGAACTTGAGTCTAATCTCAGAGGAAAACAGAGAAAATTAATAAACGATGACGAAGGGGATTATTAGTAGGTAAAAGAAAACACTAAGAGTACCACCGGATAGTAAACCAAATCACAATCCGTTATGTAAATATATAATAATAAATAAATAAATAATAAAATTCAAGCATGCGGATGTGGCAGCCAAGGCGAAAAAATAAAATAAAAGTCTAATTTTTGACGACGTTTCAATTGCCGATATCGCACTCTTCAAATTTATTCCCCAAGTCAAATTTAATCATTCGACCTTCAAACAGTAAAGTTTATTTTTCAAGAGAATATAAATAAATTGCTTAAAACGTTGCTACACTGCGTCATGTCAAATAACCTTATAATTTAACATCAATTTTTGTCCTGATGAAGAGTGCGATCGGCACTCAAAACGTCGATAAAAAAATAGATTTTTATTTTATTTTTTCGTCTTGGCTGCCCATATACCACACCCTCCAGCCATCAAGAAACAACTAGTTATTCAATTAGTTTGTAAATTATATTAATAGTGAACTAAATTAATTAAGAGATTTATTATATTAATATAATATGACATCTAATTGAATCTTTCCAGTTGTAATTAACGCCATATGTATAGGTTTGTTTTAAAATGAATTATCACCATGTTTAAATTGTATGAAAGACTATTAAAACAACTGTATTGGCAATCCCTTTACAGTTGATTATTATAAATTATAAATAGTATATTTATAATGTTTTATTAATTTAAATTAAGTTTATTAAAGCATATCTCCATTTGGATACCAAATGGCTTAAATAAGAATGCATGGACCCAAATAAATATATTATTCATAATTCATAATAACGGTAATCGTATAAAGTCTTATATGGCTAAGTTGCCGAAAAAGACTGTATGAATGTGTGTGTGAATGGGAAAAAAGTGTGCGTGTTAAAAAAAAGTGCCGTACTGTCGGAAACTAAATATATGTCGACACAAAAATCCTGGAGCGAACAGTCACATCAGATTTTTATATATTCAATTAACATAAAAAGAGAATTGTATTTCAAAATAATTATTGGTGTAGGCCTATAAGTTGATTTAAGTAGAAAATATTGATAACTTACAGAATATGATGGATTTCGTAGGGAAAATGGGTCACAACGGGCGAGAATTATGTAATCACTTCGGCGTCACTTGACTGTTTGAGGGCCTCGGGATGAGGGGAGGGATAGCAGTGAAGGGAGGCAATAATCAAAATGGAGGCGGAGGAATTGGGGAGGCTTTGATTATTGAAAGTTGAAAAATAGAATGGAGGGAAGCTCTCGTCTCTCTCTCCCACTTCCCTACTCTGATGCTAGTGTGTTTGTGTGAGCGACCTTCTCTATCTCTCTCTCTCTCTCCAAGTTATTATTAATTTACTATTTTTATTTTCAAGTGTAATTTAACCTTTCTATATTTAATTATATATTTCATTGATATAATTACTAAGCTAATAATTATAAAAATATAAAAGAAAAAAAATTTATAATTAGACGGTACGAACGGTATTATCAAAGTGGACACAAAGTGTTTACCGTTTTATTAATCGTTAAAGTTATAGTATGAATATTTTTCCAACAAACAGAAATCCTTTTCTATAATTTTTTTTTTTTTTTTTTTATTTAATTTCTTTATAGCTTATTTTTTATGATCTTCATTTTGTTAATAAATAACAAACATAGCGAGTAAAGTCAATTGGCATCAAGGTGTGGAGAGAAAAAAATACAAGCTATAAATTTATATATTAAAAAAAAAAAAAAATTAAATTAAAACCCATTTCATTGTAAAGCCTCATAGAAGTTTATTTTTATGACATTCTTTTCGCCTTGCTCTCTTTGATATCGGAATATGTTTGTTGATCTTTTTCGATACTTTCAACGCATATAATAATAATAATAATAATAATAATAATTTAAAACTTGTGTAACTTGGTTCGAAGATGTATTAAATTGAAATATATGGTTGAAAGAGAGTAGAGTTCCTTTTCTAAAGAAGTGTTCGTTTGTGAGTAGTAAATTTACGAAAAAGATAAAATTAATGAAAATTTATTAGATTGAAAAATTAGAATTTAATAGGTAAAAAAACTTTTGATTTAGTATAGAGCGATGTTTTAGAAAAGTTTTGTCAACTTCTAAGAGTGGATTTTTTTTTTTTTTTTTTTTTTTTTCAATTTTAATAGTAATAATTTAATTTCAAATAAGCTAAAGTCTGAATAAAGAGAGAAGACATTAATAAAACAAATACTAATTCAGAAAAATTAGTAACACAAAGCTTTTGAAATGTTTACAAAACAATTTCGGAATCACTAACAAAATGCCTAACTACAGTAAATCCCTGTGAGTCGAATCTGGAAAATTTGTGGGAATTTCTTCTTATATATTTGGAAAACATGATCTCGTAAATAAAATTATTCAATAAAAATCTAGGATGACAGCACATTACACAACTTTCGATTACAGAAAAGAGTTGTGTCAAGTTACCATACTCAGATTTTTTATTCTTTTTATGACGTTGTTGGGAGCCCTTTACCCGTGGGGCCAATTTTGACGTGACAAAGTTCTTACAATGCATGTATGGTAGGGAGGTATGCACGAAAAAGTTGGCGGCTTGAATAACTCCTCTGTCTTAAGAGATATAATTATCTAGAGTACATGATAAACCACTTTTTTGGATTCAGGAGACTCAAAAACGTGTATATTCGCCAAAATCTCGACAAAATTTTTGACATGAACTAGAGCCTTTCTCTATATATATTAACATATATAGAGGTAAGAGAAAGTAAAATTAAATATGTAGATGATTTTTTTATCTTTTTAGTGAAATCAAAAGGCCCAGGAATAGAATAAATTAATATAAGAATTTTAATTAAGCCTATAAAAAGAAGAGATTCAATTTAAAGTGGAGGATATTCAAGAAAGAAATACGCCTATAGATAGGCAACCCGTACTAGGACTTTTTCTCCTTATTTGAATAAAAATAATTAACTTTCCCACCCAAGAGTGGATTGTTTCCAGTTAAAAAATTGTTTAATTAAATAATTACTTATAAAGGTTATTATATCATAATTATTTCATCGAAATTTAATACATAGACTATATGATAGGCGAATTTGAAAATTCAAATTTAGTGAAGAAAAAAATGACGTACTCTAGCCAGGAAATAAGGAAATATATACCAGTAAAGATAAAATTTGATAACGGAGGCAACTTAAAAAAAATTGGAATTTATTAAAAAAAAATTTCGTAAAGATATGGTAAAGACAAAATTTTAAACATCGCCAGGCTTATCGAGTTAGAGCAGGATTGTACCATCAAAATCTATCTTAAATATCTTTAATTCACTAATGTAATAAATAAATATTTAATTTTTTTATATTTAAACTCGAGTGGAGGTGAAAAAAATAAATTACTTTCTATTCCAAGAAAGGGTAACTTTATACATTTTGCTTTAATAAAAAAAAAAAAAAAAAAATTGTCTACGTATATTGATACTATATGAAAAAAAGTCAATAAAAGAATATTTGAATTTAATTAAATATGTTTACAAATCAAAAAAAAAATTGTTATATCTCAACGCAAGTCACAAGAATAGAGCTGCTGGTTATATACT
>JAKCPI010027043.1:0-11607 GCA_023213315.1 Euborellia annulipes
CTAATCATGAAATGTACTATTGTAGGCCAGATGGGTGTATTCTTGTGTTGGGAGTAACCGTCATGCAAATTTGGAAAATTACAATCTTGGATTAACTTCATTTTTTCAAATGGAACATGCTACTTTTTTATGCCAGGAGACGTGAAATTTAATTATCTTTCAGTTGATATAATGTTTCTAAATCTATTTTTGGTAGATTTCTTTTTATTTCAAAATATCTGATAACGAAAAAAAATTTATTATGAGGCTAAATAATTTAAAAAAACTCAAAACATAATTTTAAAAAATCGCAAAAACAAAAATTGTAATAAATAGAAAATATATGCTAATTAGAAAATGTCTTTTTACAAATTTCCTTTAAAATCATTTATTAGAACTCTCCAAAGAAGTCCCCGCTTGCTCAAATTAGGGTTATGATTTTTCAACAAAATGACGCACCTGCCTCCACCCAATTATAACCCTAATTTGTTTCTCGAAAAGTTCAAATAAATGATTTTAAAGGAAATGTAAAATACATTTTCGAATATTAAGCTTATCTTTTCTATTTATTACAATTTTGTTTTGCGTTTGGATTTTTTTAAAAATTTTTTTGTCTATAATAAATATTTTTTTTTGTTATCATAAATTATGGAATAGTTGAAAAAATGGAGTTATCCTTGGTTGATCCATGATTGTAATTTTCCAAATTTGCATGGCCATTACTCCCAACACAAGAATACCCATCTGGCCTACAATAGTACATTTCATGATTAGTAACATCACAAAAGAACAGTCCCCTAAGTTTTATGGTTCGCTCGAGATATTCAATTTTTTCAGACAGCAGTTTTTTCACAAAAACTCAATTTGCGGCTAAACGGTTTGGTTTGGAATACATTGCATGACATAAAAGTCATACTAAAATTGGCCGTAGAATCCAAATATGCAATAATATACAGGGCGTTCCATTTAAAAAAAAACATAACTTTGCTTTTGAGGTTGTGGCTGTGATGTGATTATAGTGGAAAATTGGAGATATCGGCCAAATTGGGATTGTCCAGGTTAATAAAACTCCCAGGATAAGACGTTTCGGCCTGAATTTATTTGGCCATCTTCAGTTATCTCTGAGCTTGGGACACAGGATCCATAGAATTTGGTATGAAGCAAATATATTTTATTATTGACGAGTCCTGGTTTGATCACATGTGTACTTGCACTGTGTGTATAATTCCCGATAACTGAAGATGGTCAAATAAATTCAGGCCGAAACGTCTTATCCTGGGAGTTTTATTAACCTGGACAATCCCAATTTGGTTGATATCTCCAATTCTCCACTGTAAAAATAACTTTGATATGGATATACGTGTATAAGAATTGCAATTGGAACAAAATTATTTTTAATTTGTAGCCCTAAAGGCCCCACATTATGCACGATCAACAAACTTTAAAAATTGTTTGTAGATGGCCCTAAGGATAATCAATTTTATTATAAAAACCCTCGGCCAAAAAATAAATACTTTGGCGTATTGTCCGTTTATTTGTAAATATTTCAGCCCCAGTGATATGTAATCATCTTCAGTACAATCAACAGATGTTTTGCAAATCGTTACTTTCTCCCATCCAATATGACAAAATAGCTGAGCATCCCATGAATGCAATTTTTATAATCTTTATAATAAAATTGAATACTTTAAAAAATGTCCGTTAATTAGCCCACGCACTATTGGCCCACCAGGTATATGTACGCTGTATTTGGGTTCCAAGCATTCTTATTTAAGCCATTTGGTATCCAAATGAGTTAAATAAAATCAAATGTGGTTTTTACTGATAGAATTTTAATGCAAGAGTGAGATGTGGAGGAAGGATGCCTCTATTTAATAAAACAGTCTCTCTAAACCAGTGGTTCCCAACCTTTTTTTGACCCATCGCCCCTTTCTGGAGGTTGACTAACACCTATCGCCCCCCTTTACATTTTCAATGTATGCCTAATTTTAATTTGAAGTAAAGTGTAAATAATAAATCAGTTTTATTATTTTAAACAATTTTATTACCGTAGGTCTATATACAGGGCCGCAGACAGACTTGACGGGCCTCGGGGCTACTTAATAATACGGCCCCCACCCCCCAAAAAAAAAAAAACTTAAAGTTTTCTTTTTTTAGTATGTAAAAGGCTATTGTGGCCTTCATATGCCAACACTTTTTTACACAGTTTTTGAAAAACTTTTGAAATAGTTATAGGTATAGGTCTATACATAGCTTACAATATTTATTTAAATAAAGTTATATAAAATTTTTTCAAAATTTCCTAAACAAGAGAGTTACAAAGTTTTGAATTTATCGAGGGCCAGATCTGGACAGAGGATTTCCGGGGAATCTGGGGGATGGAAATTTTTTTTGAAAATTAGCCACTGAAATCTGCCCTTTTAGCTATCCTGAGTCGTGAAAAAGATAAAACTTGATTTGAGCTTAAAGGGCCCGGGCCCCCTGAGGAAAAAAAAATTCAAGAAATGATTTCAATTAAAAAAAAATCATTTTCTTGAATTTTTTTTCAAGTTTTGTTAGTCAACCTCCAGAAAGGGGCGATGGGTCAAAAAAGGTTGGTGTAGGATGTAGGCTAAGCGTATGAATGATTAAAAGAGTGTGAAAGTTAGAGTAAAGTTGAATTGTGGATAAAAGAAGTTGAATTCATAAAAGATGTTAAGTCATAGAAGAAAACGTTAAGTCTTAAAAAGAAGACTTTAAGTCATAAAAGTAGGCTTTAAATCATAAAAGAAGAGGTTAAGTCATAAAAGAAGACGTCAAGTCCTAAAAAACTACGGGGGTCTGGGGGCTATGCCCCAGTGGAGTCTGGGGGCGAAGCCCCCAGCTAGCTTTCAAGTGTGAGCGAAGCGTACGCAGCGAAGCGTAGCGAGCGCTTGTAAGCTAGTTCATTTACTAAAAATCATAAAATATTAAAAATAGTTCGGGTAAAATTGTACGAAGTAGTGGCTTAGGTATAATTAATAATGAGATCAAGAGAGCCAATGCAAAATAAAAAAAATTTTTTGCAACATTTCGGCCGATTATTCCGGCCTTCAACAGGACAGATGTTTGTTTGCCTCAGCTTAGAGGGTCACTCGGCAACTCCTGACTAAGTGCGAACATTCGCAATGAAGCAAAAATTTTTTTAATTTTTTATTTTGCTTTGGCTGCCTTGATCCTCATTATTAATTACCGGTAAAATAAAAATCTGGTGTCACTGCTAGCACAGAACACCTTACCTTCGGTAAGCGAAAGTTGTGTTCTGTGCTTGTCCCACCAGATTTTTTGTGTGTCAACATATATTTAGTTTCCGACAGTACGGTACATTTGAATTTGAAAAATTTATACTGTTTATTTATATTTTGTTACCAGGGCAACCATTTTTCCTATCTTTTCTATGAAGTCAAGAGTAAAGTGGTCTTCAGATTTCAATGGCAAAATGAGAATATACATTTTAAAGAGTATTTTAAACATAATTGATTTTGAATTTTAAACAAAATCGTTGGAGCAAATTTTGAGAAAAAAACTGAAAAAGTGCATCAGTAAAGTACTAGTACCTTTTGGTCGATTTTGTTCAAAAGCATATTTTCACGCCTTGGGGGGCTGCCTAACTTAAATATAAAATTTCAACCTTCTAGCTCAATTCCTTAATGCTTTAAATTTAACCCACACTTTAAATTTAACACAGACACACACACACACACAGACCATGTCGCGAAAATCATTTTTTTAGATTCAGGGGACCTCAAAACGTGTATATCCATCAAAATCTTGACATCGAATTTTTGACATGAATCTAATACTTTCTCTTTCTCTCTATATATATTAACATGTATATAGAGGTAAGAGAAAGTAAAAAGGTTTCAACTTGTAGCCTACCAAAATAAAATATTTAGTTAGATTTTCAATACCGGAGATTCCACTATTAATTTAGGCCATGGCTAGAAAAAAAAAAAATTTACTAAATTGAACTTTAAAATTTTAAAGATCACCTCGTAAATAAATTTATATTGATCAAAACTTGTATAAAAAGTAAAAAGTAAATAAGATATTTCTGGTTTTAATATTTTATGAGAAGTTATTTATTGATGGCCTATTAGAAAATCCCGTCGCCTTTCATCTCACCCCCACCCCATCGGGTCATCGCGAGGTCATCCATTAGTGATATAAATATATATCCATTTCAATTTAAACTTTCACGGCAAGTTTATATCAATATTATGGATAGCTAAACACTATAATTTAGGCCAGGAGTCGTGATTGGGTTAAGCAAGCCGCCTCGTCTTCTAATTGTCCCGAAACAGTCGCATTTAGTTGAGGAGAGTCCCGGAGGTGCTTCTGAAGGAGTTCCCGAGGGACTCTCTCCTCATCAATCACCTCTAATTAGTGTGATCCTACTTCTGTCACGGGTGTGACTAACTCTACAATTATAATTAATCAGATCTTTGTTCTCGACCAGTATATAATTAACCAATTTTTACTTTCTCTTACCTATGTATATATGTAATATATATATAGAGAGAAAGTATTGGATTCATGTCAAAAATTCGATGTCGAGATTTTGATGGATCTTCACGTTTTGAGGTCCCCTGAATCCAAAAAAGTGGTTTTCGCGACATGGTCTGTCTGTGTGTGTGTCTGTGTGTGTGTCTGTCTGTGAACAAAATATCTCAAGAACGAAAAGAGCTAGGAGGTTGAAATTTTATATTTAAGTTAGGCACCCCCTGGGACGTGACACGAAGCTTTTGAACAAAATCGGCCAAAGAGTACTAGTACTTTACTGATGCACTTTTTCAGTTTTTTTCGATTTTCTCAAAATTTGCTCCAACGATTTTTTTTTAAATTCAAAAATCAATTATTTTTTAGATGCTCTTTAAAATGTATATTCTTATTTTGTGACTGAAATCTTCTGAAGACCACTTTACTCTTGTATTTCATAGGGAAGATAGGAGAAATGGTTGCCATGGTAACAAAATATAAATATTTTGCCATACTTATAAATTTTACATCTGAATTCAAATGTTCCGTACTGTCGGGAACTAAATAGATGTCGACACAAAAAATCTGCGTGTGACAAGCACAAAACACAACTTTCGATTACCGAAGGTAAGAGAAAGTTGTGTGCTGTGCGCCATCACACCAGATTTTTTTGCTGAAAAATTGTTTACTGGATTTTTTTTTTTATTGAAATTGTAGAGATGAAAACTTTCTTTTAAGGTTTATATAAACTTTTAAAGAATGCATTTTTGATACAAATTTTTTTTTTTCGAAATTGAGATTTCAATCAAGTGAAGTTTTCTGAATTCAAAAAAAAATTTTGAAGTCGCGACGCCGAACGCGAATTTTTTTACGGCGCCTCAAACATAAAATATTTTCGTATCGTTAACACAAATCGAAACTACAGTATAAATATAATATAGCATATAAATTAATATAATATTATAACTCACTATATAAATAAATATAATATTATAACTCACTATATAAATAAATATAATATTATACAATAATTTCAAATTCAATTTTTATTTTATCCAAAATTTGAATCATGTAAAAATTTGGACTGATAGTTGGAGGTTGTGAAGATTTTTATTTTCTCGTACCTCTATATATATACTGTATATATGTTAATATATATAGAAAGTATTGGATTCATGTAAAAAATTCGATGTAGAGATTTTGACGGATATACACGTTTTGAGGTCCCCTGAATCCAAAAAAGTTGTTTTCGCGACATGGTCTGTCTGTGTGTGTGTGTGTGTGTCTGTCTGTCTGTGAACAAAATATCTCAAGAACGAAAAGAGCTAGGAGGTTGAAATTTTATATTTAAGTTAGGTACCCCCCATGGGACGTGACACGAGGCTTTTCAACAAAATCTACCAAAGAGTACTAGTACTTTACTGATACACTTTTTCAGTTTTTTTTTTCAATTTTCTCAAAATTCGCTTCAACAATTTTTTTAAAATTCAATTATTTTTTAGATTCTCTATTAAATGTATATTATCATTTTGTCATTGAAATCTTCTGAAGACCACTGTCATTAGAAAATAAATTTATTTGTTTATATTCACATGTTTTTTAATGTGTACACACACACATACATCCAGACGTAATTCCAAAAGTATATACGAGAAAGTCTCGGGAAAGTCATTCCCCATATTTTCAAATCGTCTCTAATAATGTTGATCAAAATTCACAAATCAATCTTTTTTACTTTCTCTTAACCTATATATGAAATATATAGTGAGAAAGTATTGGATTCATGTCAAAAATTCAATGCCGAGATTTTTTTTTTAGAAATTTCCAACAGTAAAAGTATAAACAAGTATACGAATTAAGTCTTTCTGTTTCTAATAACTAAATCAAATTCAAAAAGAATACGAGAAACGAAACTGATAGTCCCAGGAGAAATAATTTTGGCCTTTATTTATACGAAATTAAGACGAAAAACCGCTACAACCAGGCGGCGCGGCTAGTAGTTGAATAATTTATTTAAAATTTTTTTTCTCTACCGGCTGGTTAAACAAAAAAAATATGGGGTAAAAAGTTATTAATCTTATTTAACCACGAACTCCCCCTCCCTCCACTTCACCCTTGAAAGATCTAATATTTCACGGATTTAATCTTTACAAAAAAAAAATTCACGCTTTTAAACGTCTTTATTATTAGCAATTTTTTTTTTTTAATTAAATTATTATATGATTAATAATACTCCAGATGTTTGGCTTCTCCTAAACGTTTTTGCTTTTTATTTAGTAATTTTTTTCTTCATATTCTTAGTTAATCAAAATGAAAACACAGAGGTCTATTATCTGGCACAAACTTAATAAGATAGCATCGGAAGGATTTTCACTTTTAAAATATCCCAAGTCATTTAATCACGTGGGTGGTTTGTAAAGCTCTATAAAGATGATCAGGCTCGAAAAATGACACTTGGCAGATTTTATGCTTGAGATAAAGACTTTAAAAAACTTTCGCTAATTTATTTTCTAATAAAATTCAAATACTCTCTTTTAATAGTATCCCTTACATGGATTTTATATTTAACAAATATCAACCTTTCAATTTTTTAATATCTAAACTTTGTGGATTTATTAATTATACCAATTATTATTATTTTTTTTTCTATGAAAAACAAATTTGAGGACGCGATTTGCTGATGGGATAAGGCTGTTAAGTTGAAGACAACTCGAGTTCAAATCCACCTCATGACAATAAATTATCCAACTCTATTTGAGATGTCTCCTCCTGAGGAAGGAAACGGGAACCCATCTCAGTATTATTTCCATGAAAGTTACCCCTAAGCGTAACCACAACGTGTCAGGCCTGACACTAATGACTAGGCTCGGAACGATATGCACTAAAAAAACCACAAAGTATGCATTTAAAAAGACCGAAATATGCACCAAAAATATGCATTATAAACACATAATATTTAGTGCTTGATAGCTTTAAACCGACTAAAGGAACGGGTAAAAGAATACTAAATAAATTTATTTTAAATAGGGTCCATCCGAAACAAGATTTTCAGCCGAAACCGTGTTAGAATACAATGTCCTGAAGAAGGTCGTGATCAGCGACCGAAACGTCGACGGTTAACAATTGAATAAAAGTTTTTTATTTAATTCGGCTGCAAAGTCTCCTCCTATACCCAATTCAAAGTCTACAGCCACTTCACATCACTAATTAAAAAAAAATAAGAGTTAAAAATATTTTTTTTATAACAAACGGCATATGGTCACCAAAATTATAAACTCAAAAACAGAAAAAGGTAAGAATGAAAAATTTCCATCTTTTCTTTCAATTCTTCATGCTTAATGTTCTTTCACTGTTTCTTGACATTCAATCAATTTATTTTATTTTTTTTTTTCTAACCCTTTTATTCAAAGCGTGCATAAATAAAAATGAACTTTATTTTAATATTATCCTAATTTATTTTTTAAAATAAATATAAAGTCACAAAGTCTGTGGCCACAAAAAATAGTGTTTTCCCAACCGAATGGTTGAACCTTTGTGTCCCCAAAAGGGCCCTGACAAGCGCCCTGCCTTCGAAGACAAGAGAGGAGTGGGGGAGGGCGCCCTTTGAGCCCTTTTGCTCACGGGGTTGGATTATCAACTGCGCAACCGCAACTCGCTACCTGCCAAAAAAGAGAGTAAGACTCATCTGATTAATTACCTGAGTGGAATTTTATAGAGTCCCAGGGTGGAAAATCAACAAAAAAAATTAAGGTTGTTTAGGGTCTCTCACATTACAACAACGTTGATGTTTTTACTTCTTCTAAAAGGGCTTGCATTTAAACCTTAGTGATTTTTAAAAGTATAATAGAGCAGCAACAATTGAATATCGAAATTAAGAATTATAAAGAAAAATAAAATCGAAAGGTGTGTTCTGTGCTTGCAACACCAGATTTTTTTGTGTCTACATATATCTAGTTTCCGACAGAACGGTACATTTGAAATCAAGATGTAAAATTTATAAGTATGGAAAAAATATTTATATTTTGTTACCATGGCAACCATTTCTCCTATCTTTCCTATGAAATACAAGAGTAAAGTGTGCTTCAGAAGATATCAAGAGCAAAATGAGAATATACATTTTAAAGAGCATCTAAAAAATAATTGATTTTTGAATTTCAATCAAAATCGTTGGACCGAATTTAGAGAAAAATAAAAAAAAAAACTGAAAAAGTGCATCAGTAAACTACAGTAGAATAATCAAATAGGAAGAATAAATGAGCAAGCAGCTAGATATATTTCAATTTATTAACAAAACAGGGCCGACGATTCGGTCACGTATGGGACCATCTCGGGGCCACGTTAATGTCTGAAAATACATATAATCCTCGCCAAGTTATATACTATTATACGTAAATTAATCATGATCATGCCTCAAATTTTATTGTTATCATACCATGGACAGAGAGTGAATGATCTGTCCATGGTATGATAATAATAAAAATTTGAGGCATGATCATGATTAATTTACGTTTAATTGTGAATGCCCAATATAACTTGGCGAGGATTATATGTATTTACAGACATTAACCTGGCCCCGAAGATGGTCCCAACGTGACCGAAACATCGGCCCTGGTTTGTTAATAAATTGAAATATATCTAGCTGCTTGCTCATTTTTTCTTCCTATTTGATTATCAACACTCAGCTATATAGCTCCTTCAAATACAGTAGAATACTAGTACTCTTTGGCCGAATTTGATCAAAAGCTTATTTTCACGCTGTAGGGGGGTGCCTAATTTAAATATAAAATAGTTTGAATATTAGGCTGGGATGAGTAGAGTAAAGGGGTTGGAGAGTAATAACCAGCTAACCTATAGGATTCACCCGCCGTCCTTTTACTTGGCAGATATTTCGATGCGTAGAACACAATATCGTATCTTTAGTGTCGCCGCGAGGAGGGGGGGGGGGGGCTTAGTCAAAAAAATAGTTTTAGGGCGAGATATCGGAGGTGCTTTAGGGCGCGATGACGTCTCAGTGTCCATAGCAGAAATCAATTCTGCTATGGACACAGAGCGGTCATCAGCTTAGAGAAGGCACCTCCGTTATGTATAACGCCCCTAAGGCATTTGATATAAATAGACTAAGCCCACCTACTATATCCTCGCGGCACTGAAGATGATGTGTGTTCTACGCATCGAAATATCTGCCAAATAAAAGGACGGCAGGTGGAGTTATAAATTTGCTGGTTATTACTCTCCAACCCCTTTAAATATAAAATTTCAACCTCCTAGCCCAATTCCTTCATGCTTTAAATTGAACAGACACACCATGCTGCGAAAACCACTTTTTTGATTCAGGGGACCTCAAAACGAGTATATCCAACAAAATCTCGACTCGAGGAATTTTTGACACGAATCCAATACTTTCTCTCTCTATATATATTAACATATACATATAGGTAAGAGAAAGTAAAAAACGAAAAGGAATTTCTCTTAAATGAATACGACGATGATTCTGACCCCTAATGCAAATACCTCTTATCTGATTATTTGATTGCTGTCATCAAACATTTTCTAGGTCCAAATTTCCAAAGAATAGAAGAGATTAACTTTAAGACAAGACTTGTTCTTTTCTCCAAGGATATAATATCCAATGACTCGACTCTTTAAAAAAAAAAAAAAAAGAGAAAAAATCTTCAAAACAATTCGGCGTCGTCGTTAGTTATACATCTAAGCATAGGCAATATATTCAAATGTGTGAGTGTTTAAGTGGGGGAGGGTGATGGTTTTATGAAGTAACCTGCTTGTTGGCGACGACCTCCTCTACGCAAAGGTCCTCGTCGAGAGGTTCGTAAATCCTCAATCCTCATGAGGCAACCAACCGAGTTCACCTTACTCAACCAATCCCCCCTCCACCCTCTGATTGAGATTAATTAATGTCACAAATGAACTCGAAAAAATGTATTGTTTGCTAATTGGACAATTCAATCCTTTTATTCTAGGCCACATTTTTATAATAAAAATCGCATCTTCCATATATGTCGTCCATCTCATTGGATGAAAAACATTTCCCAGGCCTAGAACTTCATAATAATTTTTTTCCATTACTTATTTAGGCTATTTATTTTTTTAATTATTTTAAAAAGAAAGCTCAAATATCCTATAATGATCGACATTACCTTATTTATACAATGGTGATGATTTATAAAAACTAGTAATGATCTGGCCGATATATATGAAATACAAAAATTTAATAGCTTCTCTGTGAGAGATGATATAATGGCTCAAGCTTTGGTTTTAATGAGGAGATATGGGTGCACACGAGAAAAAGAGAGGAAAAAATTTCCATTTCGCTTTTGTTCGAAGATCTCAACTACTCCAAGTGTAAGATTTAAACTTTCGACCGTTGGTTCTCGTTGAAACATTTTGTAAATTAAATTTAATATACAAATTAGTATAATAATAATTTGTATATTTAATTTTAATTACTCCAAGTGTTTTATTTCATAAATAAATAAATATTATTTTTTATTCATTGAAAAAATTACCTAGAAAATTGATTGGTCGCACTCTTGTTACACTAGATTTTTTTTTTGGTCAATATTTATTATTTAGTTTCCGGCAGTATAATAGAATTAAGATGTATAAACATAAATAAAAATAAAGGATAATGTGCTGCTCCATGAAGTAATAAAAGAAAAACATAACCAAATATTTGAACGATGTTATGTATAAAGGAACCATGCTATTATGATCGAAATTGAGATAAGACCGCCATCTTGTGGGGTGTAAAAGAAGATCTACTTCTTTATTTAAATCACAATATTTTTTGTATAAAACAAGAAAAAAAGTCATTGCCATTGGTTTTGTTTACAATTAGGACCTACAATCTCAGATTTAGGTTAATGGCGCTTGGTCAGCCAAAATAAATAATAAAAAATGGCGCTTTCTGGTTCCTTAGTGCATAATATCGTTATTTATTAATTTAAATAAGCGAAAAAGGTAAGTACCGCTGAAAGTTGCAACACGGATCCAACGATGTGTACTTAGCATGCTCTACTACTGGACCACAGTACCGCATACGCTTATTTAAATCTGAGAGATCGCAAAATTTCAGTCTACAACTTCCAGAGTTAGCTATCTTTTTCGCTTATT
>JAKCPI010027044.1:0-19158 GCA_023213315.1 Euborellia annulipes
ACAACAAAAAAACAATTTACAAATATAATACAAAAAAAAAATGGTATTATTTTATTTTGGCATCTTTCTCATTTGAGTGAATTTTTTTTAGTAGATTGCTGTTAAAAAACACGTTTAGCCACTATCAATTATAGTTTATAATATATATTCCGTCAAATCCGATTTGTCGACTCCTCACAATCAGGCAATCATATCAAACATAATAGTAGACACGATTACAAATATATTATTTTATTCGAATAACTTTTCTTTTTAAAAGAAAAAAAAAAAAAAAAAAAAAAAGGATAGAAAAAGGTCTGAGGACTAAAGCTTTTTGCTAAAAAATAAATAATATATATAATAATATTATTTTTTATTTATTAATATTTATTCCCTTATTATTAATATAAAATTTATTATTATTATTTTGTGAATATTTATATAATTTTAAAATTTTACCAACATTACTAACTATTATTTATACTTTAAATTAAAATATATTGTCAATTTTATAATAAACTGTATTTTTACTTTGTTTGATATTTATATTTTTGTTTATGTATTTAAAAATACGTGATCACATATGGCCAGCTGTCAAAATTGGCTATTTGAACTCCGGTCAAAAATTTGACTGGCCGAATTCGGCCGGTCAAGTTGAACCTCGGTCAAAGCTGATTTGACTGGCGGTCAAGTTTTATACTACGCAATTCACGGTCAAATCGCCTGTTGACCGAGGTTCAAACTTTGAACTAGCTTTATACTATCGGCCCTTATTTCACTAAATATTTTGACTAAATTATTAAAAATGAATGTTCAGAATCCAAAAATCAGTGTTAAGATAATAAAAAATGGATAAAAACAAATGTCACTTATCAAACAAAGGATGTCGAAATGTTGAACAGCGTGCAGCCGAATGTCCCCAAAACAAAGGAAGATGGCGGCCTGATGTCTCCCAGGACAAAGAAATTGGCCTTCTCCAGTCAGCAGCAGAGTTGAACAAGCAGTTCATATGATTGCCAGGTGGCGAATGTTGGTTGATCAAACAGATCAAAATTATAATATAAATTATAATTTTATTTCTCTCTCTCCTATTAATTAATAGTGACTACTTAGTCGATGTTCTATTGTTTATATATTAAAGGTATAAACAATAGAGATTTAAATTAGCAAATTAATCGCCAATTAACAAGGAGTCCAGATGGACTCTCTAGTTTCATGTACAATCGAAACCAGCTAAAATGTTTGCCAAATGGGCAAACAAAGAGAGAGAGAGAGAGAGAGAGAGAGTCGGTGTCTTCTCAAGTAACTACAAGGACAGAGACTGGTCCACAGATCATACATATATCAAGATTGGACAGCTCCATGTTAAAAGTTTTCCACAAGTTTTAACGCCCTCTTACAGAAGTTTCTGCGAACTAACTTTGCGCGCAAAAATTAAACAGAAATTTTGTGTCAAATTAACGCTCTCTATGGCCGCAGTTCCAACTAAACAGTAAGCGGTGGAAAAAAAAAACTCACCCACATGGGTTTTGAACTCAAGCTCGTATCGGAATCGTTGTTTGCAAATTCTACGATTTTACTCTCGCGTACACTGGTTTTGTTATTTTCACATACCTTTTTAAGCTACTTAATTTGCAACTGTTAGGCCTACTTTTAATTTTTTACTTTCTCGTATAGAGAAAGTTATGTAATCGTAAAAAAATTCGACTTCGAGATTTTGACGTTTCTCCACGTTTTGGACCTCCCTGAGTCCAAAAAAACCATTTTTGGCATTATGTCTGTGTGTGGGGTGTGTGTGTGTGTGTGTGTGTGTGTGTGTGTGTGTGTGTGTGTGTGTGTGTGTGTAAACACGATTGCTTAAAAACCAAAGCAGCTAGATCGATGAAATTTGGTATATGCTCCTTACACTAAAATTGTAGATTTCTATCAACTTTTGGAGTAAATACGTCACTTGGAAGTAGTACTTTACTTAAAAAGTTTTTTCGAAAATTTTGAAATTTTCAATTTTTTTGTTATATTATGATAAAATACTCTATTTTAAAAAGTTTTTATTCTTTGACATTTTTTCGAAAACTGAATAGTTTTTGAAATAATCAAAGAAGAAATAGAAAATTTTCGTTAATTTTGATAAAAAATCAAAACAAAATCATACAGGTGTCATTAAAAAAAGGGTAAATATAAACAAATGAATTTGTGAAACAAATGAATTTGTTTATATTTACCCTTTTTTTAATGACACCTGTATGATTTTGTTTTGATTTTTTATCAAAATTAACGAAAATTTTCTATTTCTTCTGTGATTATTTCAAAAACTATTCAGTTTTCGAAAAAATGTCAAAGAATAAAAACTTTTTAAAATAGAGTATTTTATTATAATATAACAAAAAAATTGAAAATTTCAAAATTTTTGAAAAAACTTTTTAAGTAAAGTACTACTTCCAAGTGACGTATTTACTCCAAAAGTAGATAGAAATCTACAATTTTAGTTTAAGGAGCATATACCAAATTTCATCGATCTAGCTGCTTTGGTTTTTAAGCAATCGTGTTCACACATACACACCCAGACGTAATTCCAAAAGAATATACGAGAAAGTCTCGGGGAAGTCAATCCCCATATTTTTTAAACGAAATCAAATTAAGAACAAGTAGTGTCTCTAAATTTGAATCTCAAATAACTTAGATATTTTAAAGAATTTACCGACATATTTTTTTTTTTTTTTTTTTTTTTAATGAATGAAATTCATAAATTTTTTTTATGAATTATTTAATTATTTTAATTTTTTTTTATTCGATTAAGTTTAAGGTCTTTTACGGCATAAGAGGCCATTTAGACCCCGTCTCTATATGATGCTAGATGTGAACCCTTGACCTTTGGTATCAGCAGTTAATACTCTACCTCTGAACCAATAATAATTTATTATAAATTGTAAAAAATTTATCTTTTGTAGGAAATCAAAATAAATAACCCCATTTCTTTTCAGATAAGATTTTTGTAGCGCTTCTCTTGACAATGGATCGATTCTTTTCTGTGTTAAGAATATGGTCATATATAATATTGGTATTAAGAATAACACCAAGAAATATTATTTTAAAAAATATTTATGAAAAATCTTATATATTGAAAAAGACCGTAACACAGATCATACAATCCTGAAATAAACTTTTGAAAATGACAATCAAAACTCCCTGGCCTGGGACATCTATGGAGTAAATTTTGAACTATTTCAGACAGCCCAGCGGTGCTCTCTGGTTATACCTTCGTGTAACTAAATAAAAACTTGAGGAAATTCTTCCCGTAGAGCTGTCCACCCCCTGGACTGGTCTCAAACTGACTGCTGACCGGGCGAAGGGCTTCGTTCGAGACACAGATTAATAATATACAGATGGGAAGGCTAGCCGTTTTGCTGGAAACAGTGCGACACTAGCGCACTCACGTCCAGTTTGAGCAAAAATTAAAAACATGAAGTTAGTCCTGAATTAGTCTGATTTTGTAGCTTGATAAGTTAACATATCTGCGATATCGACACCCTTCAAACTAAAATCAGCTGACTTGTTTTTTCTCCAGAAAACAAAACTCATCAATTTTTATTATTATTTATTTTTTTTTTAATTTAGCCTTATAGAACAAAGATGTCCATTCGAAGATTATGTATCCTATATGGAAATGAAAACCAGGAAAATAGATCTCTTTCGTTTTCCAGCTAATGAAAGTGCGATGATATTACTGGTCTATCTGGTCGACTAGTAAATCATACTCCCGCTACACCTGATCAAAAATATGGGGGTTATCAGATGGGGGAGAATTTTGGTTGGAAATTACTACTCCCAAAAGGCTTCGCAACTTTTGGGGGCAGTTAACCTCCAAGGAAATTGGTCTTAACTCAGTGGGGTGAATAGAATGGGTGGTTGAAAATTTTAGAGTGAATCTGATCGCAAAAAAATTTCGAGTTGCCGTGAATAAAAAAATTGAAATATAATGAATAAAAAAAAATGAATTTGAATATTCTATGCTGCAGATTAAAGAACTTTGACTAAAGGTTGCATGAGGAAATAACAAAATTATTTGGGGTTGTGGAAGAGGGGAGAGATTGGCTGCGGATCATTCGCTGAAAGAAAGAGCTTAAACGCTATAAAAAAAATTAAAAAGAAAGAAAAATGCGCTAATGAAATTGAGAAAATGTAATTTAAATAAAAAAAATGAAATATATAAAAAAATAGTTTTAAATGATTAAAAATAATATCAGTTTAATTTTGACTAAGGAAATTGTTATTTTTGATTTTCTTTGACAATAATAATTGTACAGAATTAAATAGGTATATTTAATAGATAAAACAAAAGAAACTCGAGTTGGAATTTGAACATTAACTGTTCAATTTGTTGAAATTCAAACCAATTAATTTTCTTATAACTAGAAATATAAATTATTAAGATAATTAAAGATTTAAATGAAAGAATAAAAGAGTTATATCAATTTTTAAGTTAAATGGTAATGAAAAAATTAAATAAATATGTGCATTAAAAAAAATGTTCATTATTGTCTTTGATAAAAATTGAATATCTGGCCAGAATAAATAATTGAAATTGGTAATTACCAGGTCTATGATTTCAATAACAAATGCATTTGTCGATACCACAGTTGGTTTGCAGAAGACGCTGATGTTTTCCAGGAATGGCGATGATTAGGGATTCCCCGGTGTTGTATTGGAAACGGATTCCGAGGCCCCTGGAGGTCTGCGACTTTCGGGTTGCTTTTCGCCTTCCGGGAACCACTGCTGGAACACGCAATACTGTGCGTTGACACTCTCGATGCCACAGGTAGTTGACCGTAAATGAGGTGACCAGGGGTTGGTCGAAGGCAAGGGCCGCGATGTTGCAGAGTAACAGTGCGGTCAAGAGGGAGATGTTCAATGGTTGGCAAGCAGAGATGTGTACATGTCAAGAGTTAAAACGCAAGAGAGAGATGCTTTGTCTCAGCGAGGCATGTGTGCGAGTCTGGTGAGGTCACCTTCTTTAAAAAAAAACTTTGGTGACGAGTGACCTCTATTATCACTAACACGCACTAGGTTATTTGAATGTTTGTGGGGGGGGGGTTTATTTGAATTTCTTCAAATACCACTGAACTTATGGTAATTTTAAATAATTCATAAATTGATATGGTAATTTATAGTATGAACAAATAGTAAGATATAATATATTATTTAGAGAAGAAAATTATAAGAAAATCAAAATAAACAAAAAAATTATTAGTGGTTTACTGGTAACCATGTAGGGTCTCCACAACTTAGTTGTGAATATCATTACAAAAGGTAAGTGAAATGTTTTGTTTTTTTTTTTTCTAAATCTATTTAGGCCCGTGGTTATAAGTGAAATTTAATTTTCCTTAAATGAGAATTAAACTTTTTTTAACTTTTAATTTAACTAATTAATAAATATAAATATTATTTGCAGAGCAAAAATGTGGGAAGATGCAATCAAGAAATTTATGCCAATTGCTGTTAATAATATAAATCTTGTAATGGATAAACCCATTCCCCCACTTTTAATTAACAAAATGATGATAAATTTTCTTAATGCTATTTGAAAGGAATTCTTAAGAAGAGATAAAAATAATATTTTTAAAATATAGATATTTAATTAAATAAAATAGTATACAAAAATTGTTTAAAAAAATATTAAAATTAAATGTTGAATATAAAAATAGAATATATAAGATAAAAATATATTCTCAAATATTAAATTTCAAAAAATACGAATTAAGAATAAAATAGAGGAGAGAATAGAATGGAAGAATGGAGGGAGTGGGGGAACCCACCCCTGACTCGAAGCCTGGAGAAATACAGCAGCGGCGGTCAACCGTAAAGAGAAAATAGAAAAGACCTCGCTCAGCTCTCATACGCTCAACATCTCAAATCGTTCTCTCTGAGGTCTTCACCTAAAACAAATACAAATATACCCAGTATTTTTTTATGCAAATGCATTACTATATACCCCAGTAATTATTCTATGTGCAATATCAATTACCAAGAATCCAAATTTCTCTATATTCGTTGATCGGAAGACAGCGAGAGCCTGAAACAGAAAAATCATCAAACAGCATCATTCATCTCTATTTCTACAATCAAATTCTTCACTTACCTGCATCAAGCGGCTTTCAAGACATCGAAAGATGAGTAGACACAATAATTAATATTCTGTGATCACAAACTTTTTAACAATTAAATTTTATGAACAATCTAACCTTTTTAACATAATAATTCAAACAAAATAAAAATAATAATTTACATTGAAATAATTTTTCTAAATACCATAAAAAATCATTAATATAAAAACATTAAAAATAATTATCACTTTTACAAATAATACAATATTTCTGAAATTCTCAAATAATAATTTAGAATATTCAAATCATTGCACAATCTTTTTCCAATATAATTATAAATAATTTTTATCACAAACCAAACGCAAAGAACGTTCTTTCAAAACAAAGAAAATAATAAATATTTGTAAGCTTAAATTGAATTAATCTTTTATTATCTCTTTATCAAAATATTAAAATTGTGCATATCAATCTAAATCATTATTAAAACTTTATTTGCAAAACAATATCGCAATATAAATACTATTTGCTTCACGAATGAAAATAAAATCGTTAACTTTTCTTGTGTTAAACAACTTGTTTTATTTCCAGATAGATTAAATCAACCTTAATTAAAATAAATATATATTTTCTTTTCCCTATCCTTTAAAATCATGCGGATAATACCTCTATATAATAAAATAAATGCGAAGCAGATAATACCTTCCCTACTAGACTGAGAAACCCCAATATAAAAGCCGTAAAGAGGTAACAATCTTTTTAAAAACAAATGGATTTGTCAAGATCATTTTGAAGAGAAGTGTTTCACCTCAACATTGAAAAATCGTCTAAATAAATTTGCTGTTCCTTCAAAGTTTACAAAAAGTACAATTTCCGAGTTGTATGAGAAAGAACCACCTGCGAAAAGAATTAAACTACCCCTAAAAGTAAAGATTCAGTATTCTTTTTTTGGCTCTTAGCCAATGGCTTAGAGGTAGTTAATTGGCTTCTGATACCAAAGGTCAAGGGTTCGCATCTCATCCCAGGCGACAAAATGTATTTCAATTTAATTGGATACCAATCATTTGCAATAAATAGGGACGTGTTAGAAAGTAAATGAACTTTACATTACACTCACTAGAGAGCATTCCTTACACTTATGTAAATAATAATATTATTGTTAATTGTTGAGAAAAATAATTTCAATCAATAACTTTTGTTATACTTCGTTGTACTATATTCAACTCTAAATAAATATAATTTTGTATAACTGTCGTCTTGTGTCTTAAATTTATCAGGTTATGGGCCCAGACAGGCCAGACAGACAAGACAGACAGACAGACAGATAAAAAAAAATTAAGAAAAAATAAACATAAGGTCAGTGAATTAATATTTATTAAATAAATTTAAAATGTCCTCCAGTGCAGTAAACTATCGAATAGAACCCTTAAGGAACGATAATTACGATACTTGGGCAATCCAAGCGGAAGCAATTTTAATACGTAATAATTTATGGGGATATGTACATGGAGACATTGTACAACCTACAGAAGTTAAAGCTAAAGAAGAATGGGTTAAAAATGATCTAAATGCCCGTTCAGATCTCTTATTAATTATTTCTCCAACAGAACTAAAGCAAGTAAAAAACTGTGTAACTTCCAAAGAAGTCTGGGATAAATTAAAAGGCACATACCAAAGTACAGGTCCTGCTAGGAAAGCTACCCTTCTTAAGAAATTAGTTTTACATAAAATGAAAAATGGAAATAATGTAAGAGAACATCTTAACGAATTCACTGATGCTGTAGATAAACTTGGACAAATGAATATAACAATAAATAATGATTTATTAAGTATAATGATGCTGTACAGTTTAAGTCCATCATTTGAAAATTTTAGAGTTGCGATAGAAACAAGAGATAAATTGCCTTCGCCTGAAGAATTAAAAATAAAAATTCTAGAAGAATATGAAGCTCGAAAGAAGGATAAAGAAAACGAAATTACAAATGAAGATGCGTTAATGGGAAAGAATACAAAAAAATCCAACAAGGTATCAAATAATAATTATAATAATACTAACAAAAATAATAAATATTTCAGGATTAAATGCAACATATGCAAAAAGCCAGGTCACAAAGCAGTCAATTGCTGGCATAACAAAAATAAAACAGAAAATAGCGCCAAGAAAGAATCCGATTGTTTTTCAGTCGACAATAACGAAAACAATAAAACTAGTTGGTGTCTAGATAGCGGAAGCACATCACATTTATGCTCTGATAAAACAAAATTTCAAGATTTAGAAGATGATCAAGGTATTCTTAGATTAGCATCTGAAAATCAAACAACTAATATAATGGGTAAAGGTACAGTCAAACTTGAAATTTCTAAAAATCACAATATAAATTTAAAAAATACATTATTAGTGCCAAATCTTACGACAAATTTAATATCAGTAGGTAAAGCTACTGATGTGGGCCATTCAGTAATATTTAAAAAACACAATGCGTTTATTAAAGATAAAAATGGTAAAATAATTTTAAAGGCCGAAAGGTCAAATGGATTATATTATGTTAAAAACAAAAATTTTGAAAAAAATTTAATACAGGCAAAAATGTCGAAAGAAAGTAATATTCAAATATGGCACAAAAAATTAGGACATCTTAATGAAAGGGATTTAAAGCTAGCATCAAATAATAATTTAATAATTGGATTACAGATAAATAAAAATGAAAGATTGAATGACTGTTCTATATGTCTTAAGGGAAAATTCACACGACTTCCTTTTCAGAGCAGAGAAACGCCAAAGGAGGTGGATATTCTCGAGATAGTCCATTCAGACGTTTGTGGACCCATGCGAGTTTCCTCACAAGGAAATGCCAAATACTTCGTAACATTCATAGACGAATGTACAAGGTACAGCTATGTAAAATTTATAAAAACAAAAGATCAAGTTCTTGAAAAATTTAAAGAGTTCAAACAAGAAGCAGAAAATTTTACTGGCAAGAAAATTAAATTTTTCCAGAGTGACAATGGAACGGAAACGTGCAATGAATTGTTTAATGACTATTTTAAAAAGTGTGGGATACAACGCCGATTATCAACCCCTTACACACCTCAACAAAATGGGCTTGCAGAGCGCAAAAATAGGTCTCTACAAGACATGGCAAGATGCATGATGTTAGAATCAAATGTACCAAAAATGTTATGGGCGGAAGCCATAAATACAGCAAATTATTTGCGAAATAGATGCCCTTCAAGAAGATTGAAAGGGTTAACACCAGTTCAAAAGTGGACAGGTAGAAAACCGTCTGCAAATCACTTACATGTCTTTGGACAAAAAGTTTTCGTAATGGATAAAACTCCAAACAAAGGGAAATTTGAAGCAAAATCCCAAGAAGGAATCTTTGTAGGATATTCCTTAACTTCAAAAGCATATCGTGTTTGGCTACCAACAGAGAAAAAGATTAAAATATCTAGGGATGTGAAAGTAATTTCAGAATTTTATTATCCTATCGAAAAAGAAGAAAAACATGAACCCAATAAAGAATGTTTTCACGAAGAAGAACCAACTAAACAAATTGAAGTTAATATAAAAGAAAATATACCTGAAAAAATAAATAGTGAAAGAAATGAACAAGAAGAAATAGAAATAGATGAAAATAATTCTCGAAAATCCAAAAGAAATATAAAACCTCCTACATGGTTGAATGATTTTGAAACATCCGCACAATGCGAAATGCAAGAAAATGAAAAATTAGAAGAATGGAGTGAAGCAATAAAAAATGAATTAAAATCACATATTAAGAATGAAACATGGAAGATAGTAAATAAAAACGAACAAGAAAATATTGTAGGATGTCGAATGATATTAAAAAATAAATACAAAGCTAACGGAGAATTGGAAAGAAAAAAGGCTCGTCTTGTAGCCAGAGGGTTCACACAAAGACCTGGAATAGACTTTAATGAAACGTATGCTCCTGTAGCAAAATTGAGTTCAATACGTCTATTACTAGGAGTTTGCATGGAATGCGATATGAAGATTAGTCAATTGGACGTTTCAACAGCATTCTTATATGGCGATATAGAAGAGAAAATATATATGGAAAAGCCAGAAAATCTGGAAAACTATTTAAAAGAAATAATATTTGAAGAAAGAAAAAATGAAGATAGAACTATATATGAAGGAGCAAAACAAATGTTAGAAGATTTAAATAAGGACAAGAAAGAAAAAGTATGTTTACTAAAAAAGGCCTTATACGGGTTAAAACAAGCCGGAAGACAATGGTTTAAAAAACTAGATATTACTCTAAAGGAATTAGGTTTCAATCCATCTGACGCGGATCCCTGTATCTACATCTCTTCGAAAGGGGGAGAAAAAACAATTGTAGCTATTTATGTCGATGACATAATAGCAGCCTCAGTCAATCAGAAGAGTCTAGATGAATTGAAAAAGAATTTAATGAAAAAATTTGAAATGAGAGACCTAGGAAATTTAAATTATTGTCTAGGAATCGAATTTAAAAGAACTGAAAATGAAATATCGATTAGTCAAAGAAAATACATTGAGGAAATTCTAAGAAAATACAACATGACCGATTGCAAACCAGTGTCTACTCCAATGGAGGTTGGAATTAAATTAAATAAAAATAAAGACACAGAAGAAATCGTCGATTGTCCGTATCAAAGCCTGATAGGAGCCCTCATGTATCTTTCGGTGGCCACGCGTCCTGATATATCTCATGCTGTGAGCTACTTAAGCCAATTTAACAACTGCTATGGAAAAGAGCATTGGCTAGCGGCGAAAAGAGTATTAAGATACTTAAAAGGTACTGAAGACTTAGGACTTATATATAAAAAGACAGGTACACCTCTAGTAGGATATACCGATGCAGATTGGGCAACATGCCATCTAGATAGAAAATCATATACAGGATACTGTTTTAAGTTTGGAGGAGCAGCGGTAAGCTGGGAATCAAAGAAACAAAAAACAGTAGCGCTCTCAACTGCCGAAGCGGAATACATGGCGCTGACAGAAGCAGCCAAAGAGGCTATACACTTGAAGCAGTTAATCAACAATATGGGTCTGAAACATTCAAGAATAGAAATCTTTAATGATAACCAAGCTGCAAATAAACTTGCAAGCAATTCAATAATAGGCTCAAAGTCAAAGCACATTAACATCCGTGAACATTTCATTAGGGACACCATAAAAAACAACGAAATTGTCGTCACCTTCATGAAAAGTGAAGATATGCAAGCAGATATATTAACAAAGGGATTGCCAGGGCCGAAACACCAGGATTTAACCAAAAGGCTAGGAATAAAATCCCTACAGCTCTCTTAAGCTCGTGAGGGGGAGTGTTAGAAAGTAAATGAACTTTACATTACACTCACTAGAGAGCATTCCTTACACTTATGTAAATAATAATATTATTGTTAATTGTTGAGAAAAATAATTTCAATCAATAACTTTTGTTATACTTCGTTGTACTATATTCAACTCTAAATAAATATAATTTTGTATAACTGTCGTCTTGTGTCTTAAATTTATCAGGACGAGATCTTAATGGCCTGTGATGCCGAAAAAGACCTAAAAACGAATTAAAAAAAAATAATTATTTTTGGTTTTGAATTCAATATTTACTCAGGTCCTTTTCTATGTCAATATATGTCATTATAATAACCTTAATTTATTCTTTGTTTAAAGAAAATTTATCAGAAAACGATGCTTTGGGGCTAAGTATTTTAAACACGAATTCTCCCAGTTCTTCGGTAAATATAAATACCTTCTTTTCTGATGAAGTAATCTGTTTTTATTAAAGATTTTAAAGTGAAACTTTTATTTATTTATTTTGTTTTCTTTTATTCTAGACACAGGCCAGAATATCGCTTTTTTTTGTTCCAAGCGATGAAATTATACAAATATATATTGTATATATATATATCATGTATATATATCTGGCTGGGCAAAATACTTAAAAGAATGTATTTGATCTATAAATGCATTTGTATTTCAAATATAATATAGGAATTTTGACTGCTTCTGTGTATATATTAAATATGTTTTTTTTTTTAAACAAAGATATTTTAGACATTAATCGTTGTTTATTTGATTAAATAATAATACAAAAATCCTAGCAAGGGACACTAACCAAAAAATCTGGTGTGACTGGCGCACAGCACACAACTTTCTCTTACCTTCGGTAATCGAAAGTTGTGTACTGTGCTTGTCACACCAGATTTTTCGTGTCGAAATATATTTAGTTCCCGACAGTACGGTACATTTGAATTCAGATGTAAAATTTATAAGTATGGGAAAATATTTATATTTTGTTACCATGGCAACCATTTTTCCTATCTTTCCTATGAAACACAAGAGTAAAGTGGTCTTCAGAAGATTTCAATCGCAAAATGAGAATATACATTTTAAAGAGCATCTAAAAAATAATTGATTTTTGAATTTTAAAAAAAATCGTTGGAGCAAATTTTGAGAAAATCGAAAAAAACTGAAAAAGTACATCAGTAAAGTACTCTTTGGCCGATTTTGATTAAAAGCTTATTTTTCCGGTCCCGGGGGGTGTTTAACTTAAATATAAAATTTCAACCTCGTAGCTCAATTCCTTCATCCTTAAAATTGAACACCCACACACCCACACACCCACCCACCCACCCACCCACAGACAGACCATGTCGCGAAAACCACTTTTTTGGATTCAGGGGACCTCAAAACGTGAAGATCCATCAAAATCTCGACATCGAATTTTTGACATGAATCCAATACTTTCTCTCTATATATATATTACATATATACATAGGTAAGAGAAAGTAAAAGGTACACTTCATGTTGATTGTTAATGGACGTACATTATTATTATTATTATTTTTTTTTTTTTGTTATTGTATTAAATTTGTATTGTGTTTGTTTGGCCCCAGGGAGGTAGGGAGGGACCAGGCCAGGGGGGACAAGTCAATGGAGAAACTTGAAGCGTTTTTAGAGATATAGTTCCTATGTTCAGCCTGATTCATTGGTATACGTAGAGACAGCATTGGCCGATAGAGGTGCTAGTAGTCGCGGAAAAAAATTATCTACGTCAAAAACATTGACTGCCAATTTCTGGGAAGAAACCAAGCCACCAAGTCGTCTACCTTATCAACATCAACAGCCATTTCAACTATTCATAGACTATTTGAAAAGTTCTCTAAACAATATACGTCATATTTATCATCAATCGGGATTATTCTAACTTTCAAATTTAGGTTGGTTTTTTTAGCTCAACTTATTTATTCCATATATATTAAGCAATACATTTAACATATTTTATTAATTTATTAAAATTGTTATGATTATGATTTTTTATTTGTCATCATAATTATTCATTTGGTTTCTCTTTGATTCATTGGCATTTATAGAAATATTAATTTGTTTTTTCATTATTTATTCGTAAACAGCATGATGATACCCATAAGAAAACGATGTTGTGTTCCTAACTGTAAAAATGCGAATCCAGGAACAACCAATATGAAATTGTTTTGTTTTCCAGGCGACAGCCAGTTGCATTTATTTATTTAATATTATAATTATTTATTAACTCATTTATATTATATACTTTATATACATTCAATTTTTTATATCTTTCACCACTTGTATATATATACACAATATTAGTAGTTTAATCTGTTTTTCTTGTTAACTTTTATCTAACTATTTTGATTTTGTTATTTTTTATTTTATTTAGCCTTTATACATGTACAAGAAATCCATAACTCATTTATATTATATATTTTACATACCGTACATTCAATTTTTTATAGTCTTAATCATTTTTATATAAACAGGATGTTCTTAGCTGAATTTATATTTTCTTGGAAGTTTGGAGGTATTAATTTTTAAATATTATATTTAAATGTTATTCTTTAATCATTTGATATTAATTTTATTATTTTAATTTTAAACTCGAGACCTTTTATAGAAATTTTCGAGAAAAAAGAAATGTTTTATATGCTTTAGTCATTTTTTTAATATTATATTAATATGTTATCAAATATATTGTATATTTTTTATTCGTTTTTCCCAAGGACAAAAATAATGTTTATTTTCTTTAATCAATTTATTTTTCTTTTTAATAAATGCACATGTTCATTTGGAACTTTGTCTTTTATTTATCAAAAAAAAAAAAAAACCTTTTCACTAACAACTTTATTCATTTGGGCGAGAACCCTTAAGATTCATTTGAGTGAGAAATCATTAGCATTCATTCGGGAGAAAATCCTTATTTCCTGGCGAGAAATCTTTCGATTTTATATTTAAATATGGCGCCAAAAATGGTAGACACCAGTAGGGGACGCTGTATCAGCCCACTCCATTTTTTTACTACGTGATGTCCCTTCCCGTTTATTCCCTGGTTTCCAGGGCCTGGTCCAGGGAATAAACGGGAAGGGACATCACGTAGAATGGAGGTGAACAGCTCTTCTGGTGTCTACCATTTTTGGCGCCATATTTAAATATAAAATCGAAGATTTCTCGCCGAAATAAGGATTTCTCCCAAATGAATCTTAATGAGTTCTCGCCCAAAATAAAGTTGTTAGTGAAAAGGTTTTTTTTGATAAATAAAAGACAAAGTTCAAATGATATGTGCATTTATTAAAAAGAAAAATAAATTGATTAAAGAAAATAAACATTATTTTTGTCCTTGGAAAAAACGAATAAAAAATATACAATATATTTGATAACATATTAATATAATATTAAAAAAATGACTAAAGCATATAAAACATTTCTTTTTTCTCGAAAATTTCTATAAAAGGTCTCGAGTTTAAAGTTAAAATAATAAAATTAATATCAAATGATTAAAGAATAACATTTAAATATAATATTTAAAAATTAATACCTCCAAACTTCCAAGAAAATATAAATTCAGCTAAGAACATCCTGTTTATATAAAAATGATTAAGACTATAAAAAATTGAATGTACGGTATGTAAAATATATAATATAAATGAGTTATGGATTTCTTGTACATGTATAAAGGCTAAATAAAATAAAAAATAACAAAATAAAATAGTTAGATAAAAGTTAACAAGAAAAAAAGATTAAACTACTAATATTGTGTATATATATACAAGTGGTGAAAGATATAAAAAATTGAATGTATATAAAGTATATAATATAAATGAGTTAATAAATAATTATAATATTAAATAAATAAATGCAACTGGCTGTCGCCTGGAAAACAAAACAATTTCATATTGGTTGTTCCTGGATTCGCATTTTTACAGTTAGGAACACAACATCGTTTTCTTATGGGTATCATCATGCTGTTTACGAATAAATAATGAAAAAACAAATTAATATTTCTATAAATGCCAATGAATAAAGAGAAACCAAATGAATAATTATGATGACAAATAAAAAATCATAATCATAACAATTTTAATAAATTAATAAAATATGTTAAATGTATTGCTTAATATATATGGAATAAATAAGTTGAGCTAAAAAACCAACCTAAATTTGAAAGTTAGAATAATCCCGATTGATGATAAATATGACGTATATTGTTTAGAGAACTTTTCAAATAGTCTATGAATAGTTGAAATGGCTGTTGATGTTGATAAGGTAGACGACTTGGTGGCTTGGTTTCTTCCCAGAAATTGGCAGTCAATGTTTTTGACGTAGATAATTTTTTCCGCGACTACTACACCTCTATCGGCCAATGCTGTCTCTACGTATACCAATGAATCAGGCTGAACATAGGAACTATATCTCTAAAAACCTTCAATTTCTCCATTGACTTGTCCCCCCTGCTGGAAACTACCCATTGGAGCCCATGTTAAAATGTAATATACGAATTATACGAGTTTCAGCGCTCTCATGCGGCTCATCCCAGACATACTCGCCAAAAGCGGGAACATTCAACGGACGAATTAAAGAGTTCTTATATTCTTTGGGACGAATGTAACCGATGAAATATTTTTTTTTAATTAGATTAATAAAATAATATAAAAATTTCGTTATTTTCTTTAATTCTACGAAATATTTTAAAATTGTTTGTTCAAAATACTTTTAGGACGAGTCACCAGGTGGCAGCAACATCGTATATTTTAGTTTCCCCTCTATCTTATACTCTTTGGGAGGGACATTGAGCTGAGAAGCGAGTCGACCGCCTACGTCACGGCTACGTCACGTCCGCCATCTTGGTGCGCACAAAACATTGAAATATCCATTGAACGCAATATAAAATTATATATAGTTTTAATAAAGATTTTCAATATTATACTGCCCCCTAAATAAATAAACGAATAAACGGACTATTTAAAATTATAGTTTCCTTATTTTTTTAGGTTTTTAGTCCACAAAAAAATTAAAATCAGAAAAAAAGTAAATATTCTTAAGAGCGCAAAAATTTCCTAATTAAGTGATATAAGCTATTTGAGATGTTTTTTTACTTATAAAAAGTGAATAATAATCTCTCAAAAATAGCAATTTTAAATAAATTACAAATAATAATTCATATTATACGGTGTCATTTATCATTGCTAAGGAGTTAAGGTGCGCGTTCGAAGTGCAGAGTTTGAGAGGTTGCGGCCACAATTTTCAAACTATCAAACTCAATTTTTTTTTTTTTTTAATTAAAGCTTTTTAAAATATCTACAACTTTTAGAAGCTCTTTTTTTTATTTTCAAGATTCAAGATTTTTTTAGATTAATCACATTAAATAAAATATAAGCGCACCTTAAATAAAATTTGAATATGGGAAATTGAAATATTCAGCAATAAGTTGGATAATATAATAAACTGTTCAAATTTTATAAAATTTAGACAGTAACTTAATGACCATATCATTGGCCTTGGAAAAAATAAATATAACAAGATTTTCAGCCGAAACAGAAACTTGTATTTCATATACAAAAATTGGCCGAAACTTCGGTCGGTTCCTAATATTAAATATATATATTTTTATCTAAATTTGTATTGTATCATACTGATGATGGGAACAAACGTCCTTGAAGTTTCTGTAATTAAATAATTTAATAAAATTTAAATTCCAGTAGAAGACAGTCGTTTAATTGCTTTTAAAATTTCTATATATTTTTTTCTTTAATAATTCCTCACACTTATTCAGCAAACTTACATGCCGCCAGAAATGTTTGGGATAATGGGAAAAAATAGATTGTCAATTAAAAATTTTATAAAAATGTTTTTTAATTCGCTTTTATTTTACATAAGAAGAAGGAATTGTCTCAATGCTTCTTAATAAGAAAATTCAATTTCAAAATGTTCAGTGGCTCTAAAAATGACAATCAAATGTTTTTTGGATCTCCTAAAAAATAAACAAAAATGGAGTTAGGCACTTTGCTAATTAGAACGTTGATATAATGTATACTTACGAGGGAAAAGTTATTTTCCTTGAAATCTCCTCTATTTTTTGCATTTTACTTTTGCCTGGTTCATCGCTACGATTCGAACAAGCATAGGCCTATGTCGAACAATTTGCTTCCTTTTGAAAAAAAAAATCCTTTATATGAGAAAAAACTAAATAGAAATAAATAAATAATGATAAAAAACTACTTATTTGGTAGTAAAAAAATAAAAAAATAAAAGTTTTAACCTCAAAGAGAGTTGTCAATAAATTTTAAAATAATGATAAAAATATTAATTATTTAACTTCGATATAAGATGAATAAGGGCAAAATAATCATAAAAACATACCTTATATATTATATGATAAATAGTTGATACTATTAATTATTTTTTCATTAATTATTCGCTTGTTAATTCTTATACTTTTTACACAGGTTCCAATGCACAGGTTTAATCAGGGCTTGGCAACTCCCATGTTAGAAGTTGTAAGAGCAATTTGAGGCGCCGGTGGCGATCCCCGTGGGATAATATTTAAGCTCAAACCATTGCGCATCCTTGTGCGCATTCGCTACCCCCACTATTCATAATAAAGGCCGACAAAATATTACAAATACATTTCATTGAAATACTCAATTTTTAAAAGTTCAGATAAATTTACTTTACAAAATATAAAATAAAAATGGAGGATGATATTAAAAATTAATTTATTGAAAACAAATAATATTGTAGGTACCAGCTTAAAAAAATTTATTATTTTTACGATTTGTTCCTCAAGAATTAGTTTTGTGTTTTCCTTTTAAACTTTAATATATCAAGTAAAGAAAATTGAGTATTAAATTGAAATGTTTTGAACTACTTTGCCAACCAAGTTCTTAATTCTAAATATATTTTTATTGGGAAAAAAGAAATTGTGATGTCTTAAATAAAAAGAATTGTTAAAAAAACAATATATTTATTAAATAAATAAAAAATAATACAATATATATATATGAAAGTACAAATATATATATAAATATATTCTGCAAGAGCACAAACAATTTATATAAATTCACTCACACCAAAATTGGGACGGTATCATGGGAAAACAAACCTAATGATAAGTTAAATAAAAAGAATTGTTAAATAAAAAACAATATATTTATTAAACGAATAAAAAATAATAAAATTTATCTAATAAAAATTAAAAAACAACAAATGAAACAAAACAAAGTTAAATGAAAAAAAAAATTAGAAATGTTTATTTAAAGTTTAAATTAGTATGTATGCCCTTTAACAATACCAAAGGTATTATACTTAGCTTTATTTATATGCTGAGATAATATTTTTCCCTTTGCTGGTGAAATTTCAGGCCAATTTACTATGATAATTTAAAAATAACAAGAGAAGAACTTAAATCTGACTTCGTGTAATTTTTAAACTGAATCTGAGATCTGAGTCATCTGGTGTCATCTGGCAAGTGAAATCAGCTGATTGCTGAGGCAAGGTTTAAAAAAGACATGAAATTTCGTTAAAAAAATATGAGGTTAAGTAGATGGCACCCGTATCGCCTAGACAGTGGCGCTGTGCCTGGGATGATAATTGAAACATTTTGCTCTTAACATATTCCCTATAGGAGTTGCCAGGGCCTGGGTTTAATGTTTTGTGCGCAGCAAGATGGCAGCGGATAAGCTTCCTCACCCTCCCACTTCGGTAGACTATTACCTCGCCTATGTTCGCAGCTTATTGTCCCTCCCTACCTCCCTG